>ML820080.1:152581-180565 GCA_009831015.1 Picea engelmannii | reverse complement strand
CAGGGCCGACCTCTCACTCTGGGTGGGTAAACCCACCTTTAATTAATTCTGGGTCTTCCATTATAACTGCCGGGGCCGACTTCTTATTCTGCACTTTGTAATTGTCCGATGACCAATCCGCAAAAGGGGATTTGGTCCTTATAGAATTACCGACATGATTAATCCTCAATGGGGATTAATCCAATAACAGCAATAATAATAATGACATGATTAATCCTCAATGGGGATTTAATCCAATAATAAAAAATAATAAGAATGCTCTTTGCAGTTACATTATTTCAACAAACTTTGCAAATTATTTTCAATTATGATCATTTTGTTGCTCAAATCAATAAATTTCGTTGGTGCTTCATTAGTTTCATGGTCTTTCTCTTTATTCGATTGTTGAAGTGATCTTCCCTATGGATCAAATAAATGGGAGGAACTTGGGTAGACTTTCTTAGTTGCAATCATGTTATTTTCAAGCTTAAGAGCAGTAGAATGGGTTTATTATATCAAAACCATTGATATAATAAACCAAAGTAATCTCATCGCTAAGGTGTACAAGTTGAGGAATCCTTGTACGAAGCTTGATGAACTAATTATTGAACTCTAAAACTGTTTCATTCTCATTCTTATGGATTGAAGTAAACTCTACCAATAGAAACATATTGTCCTACTTGTGTCCCCACTTCTATGTGAATTTATTCTTGAAAGAGTCCCATCCATCGGTGGAAGCTATAGGGAGGGATTTTTTCCATGTTCATGCAACCCTCTCAAGGTTCTGCATGAACATCTTCATGACTACATCCTCATATTGGACCTTGGACCTCCGAGTCTTCTACAAAATTTAGAAAAGTAGTTAAGGATCTTCAACTGAAACAACATTATTCCCTACAAAATTTGGAATTCCTTTCCTATATTCAAATGTAGGCATATCATGTGGTTGATTAGGTATCTAACAAAAACAAAATGGAGCATCAATGCTAAGAATACATCTAATTGTGACTCCTTCCATTTTACTAGCTTGAGATGGAGAGGGAGTTGAAACAACAATAGATGAAGGTGTTGAGGAACAAATCTTTGAAAGACCTATCACCAAAGTAAGAATTACCTTAGAAGTAGCCATAATAGTAGAGACCCTTGTCAAACCAAGTGGAGTTCCAGGTGGTTTTTTTTCTTTATTCCAAGAAATATGTAAGTTCACTAAGGCTTAGAATCACTCCTTGTGTAGGATTAAACCTCAGATATTTCCTTGTGTTATCTAGTATAGCCAAATCCTACAAGAATGGATTACCCAAGTGGGTTAGAAGTTAAAAAAAATTAAAAAATCACCAATGTCATTGTAGATATATGGATTGAGGATGTACCTAGCAATAATGCCAATTTTTTATCAAGTGGATCTACACTAGCAGATCTACCTGACAACTATAGACAACCAACCCTATCATAGTTGGTTTTATCTCTATTTGGATTGGTGTTTTTCCATTCTCAAGGGTGTCCCTCGGTTGTTTACTGCTATCAAACTAACAAATCTGCATGACAATCTAGTTGATTAGCAAGCAAAATACTTTCCCTTGAGATGCCTGAAAGCAATCAAGAGAAAGGATAAATTCTTAGTTAAATTCAAAGTGGTTAAAATCATACTTCTAGTACAATTATAACAACGAATGAAACGAACGAGGTGAAGTGAATCTGTGCCTTACGTTAACAAGAAATCAAAGTAAGTGCATTAAAGCAAGCCAAATCACTGCAATATAATTAGACTATTATGGAACTAAGAGATTCCAAGAGCCAAAGACACAACATAGTTGAACCAAATCAATATGTTATTCAAGCAATCAAATCACATCATACTGACAACACATGACATGTTCCAATAGGTCCAATAGTACATTGTGGTGGAAGTGATTCTAATTGTGATGATGAGATCTGTTGTTGAAATTCTAATTAGAAAATACTATCTAACCTTTTCAAAGCGATCTCCAGTTCATTGATACAGAAGCTCAAAAACCATAAATGGTATGCCTCAGTAGTATATAAGAAAATCCAGGAATCCTAACTACTTGCATGGCATATGAAATCGCTGGAAATACCTAAATCAATCCACCTCTAGCGCTAAATTTTGGCAATATCTGGTGTATAAATCTATTGCTTGTGGCAATGAACTTCCTCACTACTGGTAACTACCAATAAGATTCATGTTACCTTCCTTACTGAGACATGCAAATAAAAATATTTTTTGTTTCCTTGTAGAAGTATAATACATGATTGTGATTTGCCAATTCTAAGGATACAATTCTAACTCCAGTTCTACATTTCATCCTCTGATTATCACTTGAGCAAGCCGACCTTACCCTACCTTGACCTTCCTTTAGCTGCATGTTCATTTCCCAAAATAACATCAATTGTGGCCACTAATAATAATCACATGTTACAGTTGGTTGTAGCATGCAATTCAACTGTTTTTTCTGAGGGTGAAACTGTTGAGTAATCCTTCAAGTCACACCGATGCTGCATGTTGTAGCCTCTAGTTACCAATTTCAAGCACATGAAACTGACAATTTCATCCTCAAACAATAAAATTACCCCCAAGAATTCATAATATGTCCATAATCAATTCAAAACTGCATATAATAATCCTACAAGATCGCCCTTATTGGCATCATAAATTTGTCTTTTTTTCCAAATATAGGTGGATATCTGTACAAGTGGTAACCTCCTCTAACTTGTGCATTGTCTGCATAACTATAAAATTTTCCCTTGAACAGTGAAGTCACATGCATTGGGAAGGATATCTCCCTCTTGCACAAAAGCTGTCATAATAATGTTTCTAGCGAACTTCCCTTTGGAGAATATAGTTTCCAAATAATAACAAAGCCTGCTATAAATAAATGAGGTCGAATTAGAAATTGAATTTGGTAAAAAAAACAGCACAACCATTAGACCTAGGGTTTGGGTTGGATAAAACTAGCAAGGTTTCTAATTATGGGTGACAAGATTAATGATGATGTGAACTTATCAAGATTAACTAGAAAGGAAAGAAAAGAAGACTGTCAAAATTTTCCATTGAACAATGAAGTCACATGCATTGGGAAGGATATCCCTCTTGCACAAAAGCTGTCACATGCATTGGTAAGGATAATTATGGGTGACAAGATTAATGATGATTTGAACTTATCAAGATTAACTAGATATTATGGGTGACAAGATTAATGATGATTTGAACTTATCAACTAGATATTATGGGTGACAAGATTAATGATGATTTGAACTTATCAAGATTAACTAAAAAGGAAAGAAAAGAAGACTGACAATTTTCCCTTAACAATGAAGTCACATGCATTGGAAAGGATATCTCCCTCTTGCACAAAAGCTGTCACATGCATTGGGAAGGTTATCTCCCTCTTGCACAAAAGCTGTCATAATAATCTTTCTAGCGAACTTCCCCGTGGAGAATATAGTTTCCAAATAATAACAAAGCCTGCTATAAATAAATGAGGTCGAATTAGGAATTGAATTTGGTAAAAAAAACAACACAACCATTCGACGTAGGGTCTGGGTTGGATAAAACTAGCAAGGTTTCTAATTATGGTTGACAAGATTAATGATGGTTTGAACCTATCAAGATTAACTAGAAAGGAAAGAAAATAAGACTGACATAATTGCTAACACGGAAAGGAACTCCAACTAGCTTTTATGCTTCACGAAATTCGCATGAGCAATTCGATTTAGGACTTTCTTGGCTTGGTAAAATTAGCTAGGTTAACTAGACCTAGGGTTTGGACTTGGCAAATATAGTAAGACAAATTGTGGTTTTTGGAAAGTCAAGAGTAGCAAGAATGAAAAACAAACCTAGCAAGATGAGTTAAGGTTTGGGCATAAAAAAAATTTAGAATATCATACAAATGGAAACCTTCCAAGTAGTTTCCACTTGTCACACTTGAAAACAAATCCATTTCTTCAATATTGAACTCGAAATTATGGAACCACTCCACCACTACAAACTGGAACCATGACATCACATCTTATATCTGTTATAAATAGAACAACTAAATATATACATGACAAAAATCACACTCTAGCTCCTAAAGAGTAGGAAACACTTAAAAAGAAGAGAAAAAACTCTTACACTGCTGCCAAATATAACACGTCTAAAAATAGTTAGTGCTAAAAATAGCAACATCTTGCATGTCAGAGAAAAAATTTCATTAGACTCAATATTCTACAAGAACCCAAATAGATGCCAAGAATTGACATGCAAACCTTGAAAACCAAATTACTAAAATTAGTAGTTTTATGAAAGTTCTTGCATATCACCCAAAATATACTCATCGACATCATGGGATTACAAGGACCAAGAATATGTATATATCTCTAACACACAGGCGGGCCTTGGAACTTTAGATCCTAGACAATAGTTGTTAAGCATATAAGCAAGAAAGTAAGAAAGTATATAACTAACAACAAGATCAAGAAGACAGGAAGAAAGGCGAAAAATGCACAAAGCCAATTCAATTAATATGTACATCAATAATGTATATATARTACAGGGATTACAAGGACCAAGAATATGTATATATCTCTAACACGCGGGCAATAGTTGTTAAGCATATAAGCAAGAAAGTAAGAAAGTATATAACTAACAACAAGATCAAGAAGACACAAGATCAAGAAGACGACCAAGAATATGTATATATCTCTAACACGTGGGCAATAGTTGTTAAGCATATAAGCAAGAAAGTAAGAAAGTATATAACTAACAACAAGATCAGGAAGACACAAGATCAAGAAGCACAAGATCAAGAAGACAAGCACAAGATCAAGAAGACAGGAAGAAAGGCGAAAAATGCACAAAGCCAATTCAATTAATATGTACATCAATAATGTATATATAGTACATATACCACAACTGTCCTCTAACGGTATGACCATTAGGGTAAGATAATGAACTATGATTCGAGAGTTTTCAACATTCCCCCTTATTCATAAGTTCGTTCTTGCCTGAAAACCGCCACTTCTTGACAACTAGTAATGTGTCAAGAAAAATATTCAGAGGGCTTAAGATCCTTTCTGAACTCTGAAAAAATAGCTGAAGTTGATGTCTTCTACTAAATTGGTGGTTTAAGGGTGACCACAAACTCATTTGGTGGTTTCAGGATGACCACAAACCAAATGAAACCAAATGTCTAGCAGAAATTTCTTCTACTAAATGGTATGGTTTTAAGTTGACCATAAACTAATAAGAGCTCAAGGCTCAAAAATTTGAAAATGTAACAAGCACACTTCATGTCTTCTGCTCAATTGGTGGTTTTAAACTGTCCACAAACTATCAAGAACAATATGTTTAGAAACAAGACTGCATACTAGGAACTAGGTTGCATATTTGATCATTTATTCACAGGCTCTAAATCAAACTTGGAACCTGACTCAACTAGATTTCCCCCCTGTCATAGACAAGTGGTTCCAATTCCCTTGACTGTCATTCACAAGTATGGCCAAGAAGAGATCCAACACCTGTATAAGCTATTGGAACAATGTGTACACTTTCACAATGTATACATGGATGAAGATCAAAACATTGATGTATCATTTGATCATTATCAACTTCATTGACTTCACTGATTTTGTTGTGAGCTGCAGAAATTTCTAAACAAAAATAGGTTCATAACAAAAATAGGTTCATAATGGTTGGCTTCAGTGATTTTGTTGTGAGCATAGTGTGGAAATTTCCAATTCCACCTTTTTACAATAATCCAACTTGACAATAGAGAATTTAAACTCAACATAAGGGTGTTGACTTCAACAAAAAATGCACCCAATTACAATTGCAAGTCATAAAATTTTGAACAAACACTAGTCATAAAATTTAATCTCTGTAGATGCTTTGCTTGATCTTTAATTACACAAACTACACTTGTAAATCTTCTCTCACAAGAAACACTTTGCTATCTGGAAGCAATAGGATGACCTCAAATTCTAGTCAATTTTCCCAAATGCAAATAACAACAATTTTGGAGACAATCTAATGCACTTCCTCTCAACATTGAAAATGAGTTATTTAAAGTATCACCTTATAAAGGTTAACTTCAAATTTAATCCAATGGAGTAGCTCACTTCAACATGAACTCCCCAGCTCTTTCAAGTTATTTTAACATTGTTATTTAAAAAAAAAATTAAAATTTGATGTGACTTTATAACCACTCTTTCCCATATTTGACTTTCTTGGAAGCTTGTCTTTTGTTAATCAAATTTAAATATAAAAACTCACATTAAAGTGTTACCTCAAATTCTTGGCTGTGTCAATCACCCATCATCGTTTCATCATCTTTTCTTCAACTGCGTATATCCTCGATTCACCAGCATTTATAATTCATGCGTCCATGAGTTTAATACAAGCTTGCTTTGATAGGTCTGTGTCCTTTTCTTCCTTCTCCTTTTCTTCATCCACTTCCTCAACATTGCCTTCTTCATCTTTCTTTTCCTTTTCCTCATCCTCTTCTCATCTTCACTTTCTTCCAATTTCAACCCCTCCTTTGTTGCAGACACCAATTTCTTGCCTTCGTATTCCTTCAATTGGTTGATAGCATACTCATAAATAGCCTCAACCATGAAAATAACTTCATAGCCCTTCTTCTTCAGACGCTCCAAGAATGGAGAGTTCTCAATAGCTTTCTTGCTTTTACCAGTTATGTAATAGATATCCTTTTGTCCCTCCTTCATTGGGGTTACATAATCCATCAAGCTGGTCATCTCATCTCCGCTCTTCGTAGAGTGGTACCTCAACAAGTCAGCGATCTTGCTCCGCTCTTCGTAGAGTGGTACCTCAACAAGTCAACGATCTTGGACTTGTTCTAGCTATCCTCATGAATCCCAAGCTTAAGGTTCTTTGAAAAAGCCTCGTAGAACTTATTGTAATCCTCCTTGTTTTCAGCAATTTCAAAGAACAACTCTACACACTTCTTGACAAGATTCTTCCTAATAACCTTTAATATTTTGTTTTGTTGGAGTGTCCTGCGAAAAATATTCTAAGGAAGGTCTTCAGAGTCCACAACACCCTTGACAAAGCTAAGATATTCCAGGATCGATTCTTCACAGTTGTCCATGATAAATACACACGTAACATAGAGCTTGATGTTATTTAGCTTCTTTTTGGTATCAAATAGATCAAACGGTGCCCTCTTTGGAACAAAGAGGACCGCCTTGAACTCAAGTTGTCCCTCAATCGAGAAATGTTTCACAGCCAAGTGTTCTTCCCAGTCATTTGTCAAACTCTTGTAAAACGCTGCATATTCTTCCTTGGTTATATCCTCTGGTTTCCTCATCCAGATGGGCTTCTGTTTATTCACAAGACTCCATTTGTGTGAAACTTCCTTGATTGAACCCTGGAGAGAAAAGAAGGACTCGAGACGAAGAAGTAAGGCTCGTTTATCTTGTCTCCACTTTGAGAATTCTTCATTTCAATTACCAGGTCGAGGGTTCACGATCGAGGAGCGTTCTCCTTCTTTCAAATACGCCCTTCTACTTCGCACCTACAAAATTCATCAATAGCCGAAGCCAACAACATTCTTGCAAGTGCGGGTTGTGACAGGAAGAAAATAATAAAAAAAAGGTAAAATAATCATCAAAATAGAGAAGACAATTAACACAGAATTCTTCTCCACTTTCATCATCCGCTTCTTCATCATCTACCATGGTACTACCAGGCATTAAGAACTATAGTGCTCTGACTATCAGGTTCATAAGATCAATATCATGCTCTGATACCACTATTAAGCATATAAGCAAGAAAGTATATAACTAACAACACGATCAAGAAGACACAAGATCAAGAAGACAGGAAGAAAAGCGGAAAAGGCACAAAGCCAGTTCAATTAATATGTACATCAATAATGTATATATAGTACATATACCACAGCTGTCCTCTAAAGGTATGACCGTTAGGGTAAGATAACGAACTATGATTAGAAAGTTTTCAACAATAGTAGAACTACTAAAACTAGCAAGTTCTCATAATTTGACAAAACTACTCTGGTGCAAGAACTAATCACTATGAAGACCAAGATGCACTTGAATTGGAACCAACATGATGAAATCTAGCTCTAGATCTTATCCCTATAGTTGTGTAGGTAATCTGGGGTTAACAATAGGTATATCAAATGTAAAGGAGATACATAAATATAGCATATCTATCCCTTCATTCATATACTTGAATGCATAGAGGCAATGGCCCATTGCATGCATACTTGCCAAAGTCCCAAGCTACCAACCACATTTAAAGATTCTCGATATTTTATGGGCTCTCCCAAGAAAAATGGAAATAGTCCAAATCTCTTAGAAGAACTTGGAGTTATACTTGGAAGCTTGATCACCTATATTCAGATTCATTCACCTATATGAATCACTCCAAAATATAGAAAATCTATTAGAAAACAAATATGAACTTTTGAATGCACGAAAGCCTAGTTATCACCTATACAACAAGCATGGCTAGGATTGAAAACTCAGAAAATTTCTTATGTTTTCTAATTTCCTTGTCTATTTTAGATGATACTAAGTGTGCCATGTCTAAGAATGATATATCAATTATCATCATTCACTCAGGATCTTTAGAATATCCCTACAAATTAGTTTCCCAATATAACTATTGAGATTTAAATTGAGGTCTACGGTTTAGCACAATATCATGCACATAAAACTAGTTAGCACATTAAGGATTCACATGATGACAATACGATATGTAGGACTTAAGGTGCCAAAAGTGTGGTATGGTTTTGATGTTACATTGTGAAGCAAAACCAACTCAATTTATTTTCTTTCAATTCCTTGATGTTAGCAATGGTTTGTAAGTATGCAAAAGTAGGGGATATAGCATGACATGTATTCTCTCGCTGGCATGTAGAAAATGTTGATATTATGGTAGCTGAGAGAGGTATTAACTTCCACGTGTAACCTTGACGAGAATATACTATTCCGAGAAGAAATAAGAAACCCTAAAGCATTGAACATAACCCTAGAAGACAAGTTGGCTCAAGGAAATATTTAATATTAACTGTTTAGCCTCCAGAATGAGAAGTCGACCTAGACAACTAAGGAAAAACATTATAAATACAGGTAGCCAGATCTCATTTGACACACACAACTTGAAATTTCAGCAGTAAAGAAGTGCACATTGCAGAATCTAGGTAAGTGCGCAAGTCTGGGGAGTAGCTGCAGCTGCAACTACTGCAATTTGTATTCTCAGTTTAGGCTCGAACTTTGTATTGGTTATGGTTTGGATTTTCTGCCTTATATGCTATCTCTAGAGAGAGAGAGAGAGAGAGAGAGAGAGAGAGAGAGAGGTACGCTACATTGATTAGCTATTAGGCTTAGGGTTTGTTTCCGTAATTATTCTCTGTCAAGGTTAAGGTGCTTGGGGGTGGCTTCGGCCTATGGTTGGGTGACAATATTGCTATATTTTCTATGGTTAAATGAGTACATCTATCATTTCTAACAGGTTATGGGCCCACACTATCTTCGGATAGTATAACCGCTGCAACATAGATTGGGAAGATTTGCTCAGTTATAGTTGCAGTTGTAGCCAGTTTTTGTTGCAACAACAAAACTCTAACCCTCTTGTTGAGGAACCTTAAGTGAAGAGATTGACCTAATTTCTAGATAGCTAGTGCGCCCTAGCCTAGCGCACCTCCTGATACTCTCAACAAGCTAAGACGCCAAGTTTGAGTTTTTGGTCAAAGATTGACCAAGTCAAAGAAGTTATGAATTACTCTATGAAGTCAGAAAACAAGTTAGAAGGGGATTCTAACTTCAGAGCGTGGAAGACAAGGATTGACCTCATCCTTTCCAAGAATAAAGTGTTGGATATCGTGAAAGGAAAGATCGTGGAACCACAGTTCGAAGAAGGAAAATAGAAGGAACCTCAGAACGTTGCAGTTATGGAGAAGTTTAAAGACAATGACATCAATTCCATGAGTATCATAGTGGACTCTATAAAACACCACTTGATACCCTACATCCCATCTTGACTCATCTAAGAAGATGTATGATGCTCTAATAAACCTCTTCTCAGTCAGAAACATTGGACACGTAATGAGTCTGAATAATGAGCTCCGTTACATGAAAATGAATGATGATGACATCATAACATCATACTTTGTGAGAATCTCTCAGTTAAGAGATCGACTACAAGCTATTGAAGAAATAATTTCAGAGAAGGAACTGGTAAATATAGTACTCAATGGTCTTCCCAAGACATGGGATGCATTTGTTGCAAGCATGAACACAAGGAAGGAGTATCCCACATTTGAAGAAATTTGGATTTGTTGTGTACAAGAAGAATCAAGGATTAGTGCAAAAGAGAAACCTCAAAATAAATACGATGATCAAGCCTTCACATCAAGGTTCAAGAATTTCAGGAATAAAAAGAAGTTTGGCTCAAGGAAGAAACCAAATCAAGAGAAAGATATGTCAAAACTACAATGCTTTAACTGTCGAAAATATGGTTACTACAAGAATCATTGTCCCGAGTTAAAGAAGCATCAATTTCCAAAGAAAGGGAACCCTCAAAGAAGGCCAAGCAGGATAAAACAAACTTCTTCTTCTAAGACAAGGTAACAAAATTCTTCATAATTCTTGTACATACCATGTTTACATTGTTTCTGTACATATCTTGCATATATATTTCTTAGAAGATAAGATGTTCAAAGAGAAACAATACCTATGGAAGAATAACAAGATAAGGATTTCCATCACGATGACTACAAGTCATGAAATACACATGAAAAGATGAAGTACATTGACAATCCTTGGTAAAAATTCCTATGAAAACCATTGACATAAGTAACAACTGCAAGATAAGCCGAAACCGGAATCAAACTTGAAGAAACATGGAAGAAGTAAAAACAAAAAGAAGTCAAAAATCAAAAGGAAATTAGAAAAAGACTTGTGACACTTTGCAGAAGGCAATACAGATGCAGACGAAAGCGTGGACTCTCCTAGATGGAGGGAGACGATTATATAATTCCAAAAGAAGAGCATGCATTCATGCATGAAGAAAGGATTAGGAAGGAACTAATCCTAAATAATATGACCCATTGAGGATTATGAAGTATCTATCCATGTTCCCATCAATGGTAGCAACCATGAAAAACAACACGTGTTCAATTTGAATTTAGAAGAAGTCTTCTTCGAAAAGAAGCCTTAAAGTATCCCTGGTTGTCCATCCACATCCATGATCCTATGATGAAAGGAAGAGGTCATAATCTTCAAGGCATGGAATCTATAGAAAACTCCACAGACCCAAGAGCTAAAGAGAAACATGAGGAAGAACATGAAGATTCCAAGAGAGAAAGAAAAGCCAGAACAACCAATCATTATATTGAGAATCACAAGACTACCAACTTGGTTTTAACCCACTAGAAGAAATCAAGAAGAAGAAATGGAAGTTGTGATGAAGAACAATGTATGAAAGACTTATGAATGGAAGCATTGCGAGATTCAAAACTAGAGGTTCTCCCATATGGAGGGAGAAGACTATGATGATAGCTTGTTCCAGTAGCCAGACATACCTCTACGTGAGCCATTATATCTTCTGCAATATCCATGGGTTGGAGTATACATCAGATGAATGCAAAGACTGTTCTCCAGAGTAATTGAAAAAGAAGCGTATGTAGAGCAACCTCAAGGTTTTGAGGTATATCAGAAAGAGACCCTTGTATGCAGATGGAATAATATCTTGTATGGATTCAAACAACTTGGTGCAAAGCCTCTCATGCACAACAAAATGGTGGTGAAAACTTTCTATGACAAAGATCAAAATGGTTACTCAGAAGTTCAGGATGATGGATTGCTAATCCATGACAAACTCTTATGATGATAAAATAAGTTCCACTTGGATATGTTTCAGTTTGAGCTTTGCCACGATGTCATGAGCTAGCAAGAAACAAAAGTGCTGAATTCAACCATGATATATTGTAATGATCAGATCTATATGAAGCCTTCAGAGAAAACCAATGTTCCAGACAGACCGAAGTACATTGAGATCAAGCATTACATTCTCCATGATGAAGTCTAGAAAAGAGAAGTGGTTCTCCAATATATCTCCACAGATGAGCAGATAACATATATTTTGGTAAAGCCTCTATCCAAGATGGAAAAAGTTTGCGTACTCAAGAAACAAGCTGGAGCTCGTAGAGACGACTTCCTTATTGAAAAAGGAAGATATTACTCCCAGTTTGGGAGGGAGAACTGATGTGTTATTGATTTATGGACAATCATTTTTTTTAAGTTCGAAAAATGGTCCAAGATGAGCAGTTCCTTTCCAGTTCAGAAAGTGGTTTGAGATTTCTAACGGACATGCATTTTCCAGTTCAGAAAATCGTCCAGATCATACAGTCATTTTCGTAATGAAAATGGTTCGATAGATTGCTGATGTACCATAGAAAATGATTCCCCTTGTGGCCAGTGTGGGGGAATGGTCTAGGACAATCTTTCTTCTTAGAAGTCACTCTCAGTAGTGGTCAAGTAGAATGGTCCGCCTCACCGCGCAGTCATTATTTCGAAGTTCACAGTTAGGAGAAGTTTTGAAGAATGGTCCATTTTGGAGGTTGGTGCAGGACAATCATTTCCTTAGGAAATGGTCCGAACAGTCATTCCCTAGGGAATAATCATTCTCTCCAGGTTGCACTTTTTTTAGTGCCAGAGGAATGACCCAGTTAGGTGAATGGTCCAGGTTCAACAATCAGGGACAAGCATTCCCTAGGGAAGACTCATTCTCTCCAGGTTTCACTTTGTGTAGTGCTGGAGGAATGGCCTAGTTAGGTGAATTGTCTAGGCTCAGAAATCATGACAGTTATTCTTCTATGCTTGAGAAGAATAGTCCAGATAGGTCATGGATGATGTTTTACTTTCTGAGAGAATATTCTCTGCCAGATCTCATAGATGTGAGTGGAAGAATGGCCCATATGACTTATTTTATATCATGATATTGTTTTCTGTGCAGGTTGATATCAGATGATATGATCGCTATGGAGACTGTATGTCTCTAGACAGTAGATGTATGCTACTGTGGTGCAGGATGTGTTCCACTGGTTGTGACTATGTGTCACTGATTGAGTAGTCGTGTACTACTTGGTGTGGTTTTGTACCACTGGATAATAGTTATGTACTACTATGGATAGACACAATTGTGTTCTATTGAATGACATTTTTATGATTGCCGTGTAGACTATAGATAATGCTGAAAATGATTATCAGCTAGATGGATAGTCAATGTACTTGTGGACAGAGATTCTCCAGGCAGAGAATGGTCTAGATAGAACATATTTTTGGTGGACATGTGATCCAAAAATGAAGGTATTACTAATAAATTGCAAGTTTAGTTCATTGTATTTTATGCATTGGATCGATAAGAATGCGAAATACATAAACTCATTAACTAGTTGCAGAATATCAAATGTGACTTTTACTTGATGCTCATTAATGATTAAAGAGATCAGCCATTGATAACCATGTTGTAAATGAAGAGAAAAGAACAACAAAACAAAAATATAAATAGAGACAAGAACTTGTTAACGGAGTTCACCAATCGTTGGCTACATCTCTGGGCCCGCTTCCAAGTGGATGACGTCTCTATTGCTCTTTAAAATGCTCAAAGTTATCTTACATAGGCTCTTTGCTGTTACAAAACATGCTTCAGATTTGCTATGAAAGACCTCCTTGCTCAGATTCATACATGCATCATCAAACTCCTCTCAAAAACATGGCAAAAATGCCTCTCAAATCATGAGAAAAGGCCAAAAATTACAAGCTGCTCCTTCAAATCCCTGCATCAAAAAGTCTTCCTCAAGCTTCAAAAAACCTGGTTTTTATAGTTTTCAGGCTCAGATGAGGAAGCCCAAATTCCCCTGAATATATAACCTCTTTCTGGGATCAAATCCCCTCCAAATGGCCAAGATATCCTCCAAAAACCAATTTCTGGTCATTAAATCTCTTATTACAGGCATGAATTAATTAAAATTGCCAAAAACTATAGTAAAAACCCATTTTTACATAAATTTGGGCTTAAGCCCCCAAAATGTGGTGCACGCTCCTCAAAACTTGGTCACATGCACTATATTTGGCCAAGCGCTAGCCCAAAGGGCTAAGCGCTGGCCCTTAAACCGTTCTAGCCCCCTGAATTTATGGCACATTCCACGTGACCTCCCCTTAAAAGAGCGCTTAGTCCATTTCTTAGCTCCTGGGCGGTTATGGGTGGTCCACGCCCTTTTTTTCGTTGGACGATGGTTGTATGTTACCGCACGTAACCATGGGATGGGGCTTAGCCCCAACCCCCTCCTTTTTTCTACATTACACAACATTGCAACATATATATATTAAAATGTATTTCCTAATACAAGTAACACATGGGCACGTTGGTATTAGAGCTCTCCCAAAGTGCTGGCTGGGTTGTTGGTCATGGGTTCCATTCTCATGAACCCCAAAACATATTTTTAAACTTGCCATTTGATTGCTGACTGGGTGCCACGTGGATGCCTGGGCCACGTGGCACCACCACATTTGCTCGAATATTGACAAGTGTCACACTGCCATTGGTCCAAGTATGCATCATCTGCCCAGTCATATGTCGCCACTTGTTTCTGCCACATCAACATCATTAATTAGCTTTGATGATGTCATGCTGACATCAGCATTGACTTTTTTGCCAGTTGACCTTTGACTTTTTTTAGCTGTTTGAGAATTTGATCAGAGTGCGATAACTCTCACATACAGAGCCCGTTTGAGAAAGTAAATATATGGACATAATCAACGCAACGAGCCAATCACAATGGAATTGGTTTCACTCAATTCAAAGAACTTTCATTTTTGAGCATTTTCTGAGCCTGGGGAGCCTCCTGGATCATTCCTCCCCACTTTGGAAGCTTTTGGACCACCAAAAGTATGCTTTTACTCAAGTGAGAAGTGAGGGTACTGCATCCCCACTTGTCCTGTATCATCCATCCTCTTTGTTGGGATAATGATCACCTGACTAATCACAACAAACATGAAAACTGAGATAGCATTGTTTATCAAAGTAATCATCCCATCAATTGCACATTCATCTACATTCCTTGTCGCATTTTTTAGCCATACACCACTGAACAACAACAAACAAAACAACAATATTGAGTATGCAAATGAAAATGACTAAACATGCTTCTCCTTCTACACATGAACAATAATCAAAGTATGCAACTGAACCTCATGTTGTACCTCTTGTGACACTTCATGAATGTTAGAAACATATGGAATCATCTCATGTTTAGCATCACTAACTTCCTATTTTGTTACAGACATAAGTGTTAAACTTTTGCTTGCATTTACCATTCTTTTTAACTGCCCTGTAGCTACAAAATATCTATCAGTTTTCATGCGATGAGCATGAACAATGTACTCTTTCCCATCTTTCTTGAAGCAATATTTATTTTCCTCCCTGTAGAATATGGCTTTCCTATCATAAAGGTATGGGCTTCCTAGTACAATTCCACATATGTCCAGTGGCACTATATAAAGCTCTACTTTATCAAAATAATTAGAAGTGATTGCAAACTTGATTTTACATTGCTTGGTTACCTGTAAATTGTTATCACCACATATCCATCCCAATGGACATGGTTTAGGATGTGACTTAGTTTCAAGTCCCAAGTTATTTACAACCTCTTCACTGATTATATTGGTTTGTGATCCACTGTCTACAAGAGTATCAACTTTAACATTATTTGTTATGACCCTTATGTGGAAAAGTTCATTCCTTTTACACTCATCATTTACATCAACTGATCTAGAAGAGCTACTACTTGCAACAAAATTTATACCTCGGATTCCCATAGCTACAACTTGTGTCTCAACACCAGAATCTGATCCAAGATCCACTTGAACTGTCGCAACTATGGTATTCTTCCTTCCTTGGTTGGCATACTTCTTTGGCTTCAAGTCAGGATGTAAGACCCAACAACGATCTTCATCATGGCCTACTTTCTTGCAATGCTTGCAAGTAGGCTTCTCCTTTCTTGTTGTGGTTGTCTTCTTCTCTTTCCTTTTCTGTGCATCCTTTGTTTTCCAAGTATCTATAGAAACACTATCACCAACATTCCCTTTACTTGATTCAATGTGAATGTCTTGTACACATACTTCATCAAAGTTAGAAGGATTTAGCATAAGAATAGTGTGCTTGAGATAAGAATGTAAACCACCAATATATTTTAGGAGTGTCTCTTGTGTATATAAAGGAATACCCAAATTTAATGCTTTCTTACGAAATATATGAGTATATTCTTGTACACTTTGACCTTTAGCTTGCCCAAAACTTTGCCAATTCATCATTTCCTGTTGCATGTATGCTGATGGATATAATTGTTTCTTTAAACCAATGATAAAGTCATTCCAGGAAGAGATTGTTTTACCATTTTTATTGATATCATCCTTAGTTTTGCTTTCCCACCATATGAGAGTTGTGCCTCTTTTAGACTTTCAAGTTGGATCCTTGTTTCATCATCAACAATCCTTTGTATCCTGCAATAAACTTCTATCTGTCTCACCCAATTATTTAGCTTTTCTGCATCTAATTCACCATCATAAGTGGGTAATTGAAACTTTACATCTAATTTTAATAAAGGCATATCATAAGAATGATGAGTTTTCTTAGGTTTCTTATCCTTGGAGGGATGTACACTTGCTTCACTTGTAGATGACGAGGATGAAGGAGAAGAAGGTTCTGAAGGTCCACCACCTCCAACTCCTCCTTATGCTCTTACTGAAGATTCACCTTCTTCAACTTTTGGATTTCTTCACAGTCCTCTTTCATGGTAAAGTTATTCTACCATGGCTTTCATCAATTGAAATGACTCAAAGAAATCATCCTCAAATGCAAAAGGACCTAGTTTTCTCGGTGAAGACATCTCTTGTTTATGCGGTCTCCTTGGAATCTTTGTTTTAAGAGCATCCAATGCTTGCAATTCCTGTCATACCTTCAAAAACCAAATGCTTTGATACCATAAAATTGATCCAAAAATGAAGGTATTACTGATAAATTGCAAGTTTAGTTCATTGTATTTTATGCATTGGATCGATAAGAATGTGAAATACATAAACTCATTAACTAGTTGTGGAATATAAAATGTGACTTTTACTTGATGCTCATTAACGATTAAAGAGATCAACCATTGATAAGCATGCTGTAAATGAAGAGAAGAGAACAACAAAATAGAAAGCGAAATAGAGACAAGAACTTGTTAACTGAGTTCACCAATCGTTGGCTACGTCTTCGGGCCCGCTTCCAAGTGGATGACCTCTTTATTGCTCTTTAAAATGATCAAAGTTCTCTTACATAGGCTCTTTGTTGTTACAAAACATGCTTCAGATCTGCTGTGCAAGACCTCCTTGCTCAGATTCGTACACGCATCATCAAACTCCTCTAAAAAACATGGCAAAAATGCCTCTCAAATCATGAGAAAAGGCTAAAAATTACAAGTTGCTCCTTCAAATCCCTACATCAAAAAGTCTTCCTCAAGCTTCAAAAAGCCTGGTTTTGATAGTTTTTAGGCTTAGATGAGGAAGCCCAACTTCCCCTGAATATATGGCCTCTTTCTGGGATCAAAACCCTCTCCAAATGGCCAAGATATCCTCAAAAAACCAATTTCTGGACATTAAATCTCTTATTACAGGCATGAATTAATTAAAATTG
This sequence comes from Picea engelmannii, assembly GCA_009831015.1. Taxonomy (NCBI): domain Eukaryota; kingdom Viridiplantae; phylum Streptophyta; class Pinopsida; order Pinales; family Pinaceae; genus Picea; species Picea engelmannii. The sequence continues at coordinate 162,867 of ML820080.1, read as the reverse complement.
CCAAAAACTATAGTAAAAACCCATTTTTACATAAATTTGGGCTTAATCCCCCAGAACGTGGCACACGCTCCTCAAAACTTGGTCACATGCACTATATTTGGCCAAGCGCTAGCCCAAAGGGCTAACCGCTGGCCCTTAAACCGTGCTAGCCCCCTGAATTTATGGTGCATTTCCAAGTGACCTCCCCTTAAATGCGCACTTAGTCCATTTCTTAGCTCCTGGGCGGTTATGGGTGGTCTGCGCCCTTTTTTTCGTTGGACGGTGGCCGTATATTACTGCACGTAACCAAGCACTGGGGCTTAGCCCCAACCCCCTCCTTTTTGCCACATTACAAAACATTACAACATATATATATTAAAATGTATTTCATAATACAAGTAACACATGGGCGCGTCGGTATTAGAGCTCTCCTAAAGCGTTGGCTGGGTCGTTGGTCATGGGTTCCATTCTCATGAACCCCAAAACATATTTTTAAACTAGCCATTCGATTGCTGACTAGGTGCCACGTGGATGCCCATGCCTGGGCCACGTGGCACCACCACATTTGCCTGAATATTGACAAGTGTCACACTGCCATTGGTCCAAGTTTTCGTCATCTTCCCATTCACATGTCGCCACTTTATCTGCCACATCAACATCATTAATTATCTTTGGTGATGTCATGCTGACGTCAGCATTGAATTTTTTGCTATTGACCTTTGACTTTTTTTCGCTGTTTGAGAATCTGATCAGAGTGCGATAACTCTCGCATACAGAGCCGGTTTGAGAAAGTAAATATATTAACATAATCAACACGACGAGACAATCACAATGGAATTTGTTTCACTCAATTACGAGAACTTTCATTTTTGAGCATTTTCTGAGCCTAGGGAGCCTCCTGGATCAACATGTATTCTTTGTGTGGAGAATGGTCTAGGTTGACAGTTTTTTGACATGACATGGACTAGTATTTTCCTAAGGCACAATTTGTGGCCCAATTAGGAAAAATGGTTCAGGATCGATATTTTCTAAGGAATATAGGTTGAGACAAATCTCTATGGTACATATGACTCGATTAGAAAATAGTCCTAGATTGAAATTCCTATAGGAATGGTCTCTATAGTCCATGGCATAGATTTTAGCATCTGTTGGGAAAATCATTCTTCTAGGACATATGTTTGGATTAGAAGAATGGTCCTTGTATCACTATGTGGAGTGAGTGAGTTATTCAACATCATGCCTGATTACTGAGATGGAGTATGGCTTCGAGAGATGACGTAGTTGATGCTATCATATGATAGTGATGATGGTTCTCGTGATCTAATAATGAGATAACCTGTATGGCTATGATGATGCTACTGATTGAATAGTATGTTTGTGCTCAAGACCATTTGTTTCAATACCTCCCTAGCTAGGAAGGAGTGTTGATATTATGGTAGCTACAAGAGGTATTAACCTCCACGTGTAACCTTGACGAGAATAGAATATTCCAGGAAGAAAGAAGAAACCCTAAAGCATTGAAAATAACCCTAGAAGACAAGTCGACTCAAGGAAATATTTAATATTAAGTGTTTAGCCTCCAGAATGAGAAGTCGACCCAGACAACTGAGGAAAAATAGTATAAATACAGGTAGCTAGATCTCATTTGACACACACAACTCAAAATTTCAGCAGTAAAGAAGTGTGCACTGCAGAAATTGGGTAAGTCCGCAAGTTTGGGGAGTAGCTGCAGCTGTAGTTACTGCAATTTGTATTCTTGGTTTAGGCTCAGAATTTCTATTGGTTATGGTTTGGACTTTCTGCCTTGTATGCTAGCTATGGAGAGAGAGAGAGGTATGCTACATTGATTGGCTATTAGGCCTAGGGTTTGCTTCTAGAATCATTCTCTATCAAGGTTAAGGTGCTCGGAGTGGCTTTGGCCTGTGGTTGGGTGACAATATTGCTATATTGTCTATGGTTAAACGAGCACATCTATCATTTCTAACAAAAAATAAATCACCAATTCTTATCATGGAGAGACAATTCATGCTAGTTGAGTCCTTGTATAGAAGGAACTCTCTAATATAAATTGTAATAGAACTTCAAACATAGAATAAAAACATGAAACATGAAATATAAAACATATTTTTTCTTAATAAAGTAATCTGAAAAGAAAATGAAGTAGCTATATGTCCTCCATATATATGTGTATTGACAGTATTGTTCTAAGATGGATTAGGATATTTTTTTTTATAAAAATGTAAACAACTATAATTATATTCAACAAAGTATTCTCTTAAGAAATTTTTGAAATAGTTATATTTTACTCATCAAGATATTCCCTTCAATAATCTTTGAAACTAAAAATTATTTACATTCTTTTAATCCCTTAAAACAAACACAAATATCTTGATGTATTTACATGGCCACAACAACTAAGTAAATCAAGAGTGCATTTTATCATAAAGGTAGAATGATATTGAACATAAATTTTTCATAAAACACGATAGAATTTATAGACTACAATGACTTAAAGCCCGTCTCATTTGTCATAGAAGTGTGTCAATTGACTATTCTTTAATACGAAGGGTAGCATCAATTATTTCTTGCTAGGACACCCTTTGGACACAAGGGTTAAGATGGATGTTTACTAGTTAAATAAAATGTTGAACATGGACTTTTCCACTCATACCTATGAAAACATTTATAAAAGAATAAACAACTATAATTATATTCAACAAAGGTATTTCTTTGAGACATTTTTGAAATAGTTATATTATATTCATCAGGATATTTCCTTCAATAATTTTTGAAACTAAAAATTATTTATGTTTTTTTAGTCACTTAAAACAAACACAAAGCTCTTGATGTATTTACATGGCACAACAACATAGAAAAACAAGAGTGCATTTTATTATAAAGATAGAAGTGCTATTGAACATACAGTTTTCCTGAGATAAGATACTGAATTTTATAATTATAGGAACATTTCCAAAAATCCATTCATGTCATATCTAATTGTATTGATTATAGTTACATGCACCTAATAATAATGACATTGCACAAAGAAGGAACGGGGAATACAATTTCAAACTAGATGGAATCGATGACAATGGACTCAAATTACTTTATTGTTCAATTAAACATCCACTACTCCTTTACAATAAACTCAAATGTAGAAGAACTTTGGGCTTCACCAATGTTGTTGTGAGTAGTACTTGAAATGCCCAACAAATGCATTTATATGTAATTAAAATTTTGGAATTCCAATAACTCCCAAAAATGTCTCTCCCATGCTTTGGAGTGTACCCACAATGTCCATCATAGTAGGTCATTCTTCAGGGGATTCATTTATGCATAGAAAACCCACACTCATGAGTTATCTGATGCAATTGCGATCTTAATCTTCTTTAGTTCTTGTACTTGTCCTTCTTAGTAGGTTTATATCCACCACTTCTCCTACTTGGCATGGAAAAGAACCACCCGAGTCATTTTTGCAAGTTCATTCCTTACACAAACATGTTATTGGTGGGATTCTTTCCAATCAATGTCCCTAATAGCATTGTTCCATAACTATAAACATTACCTTTTGTTGTGACACATCCATCTAGTTCATATTTTGAATTCAGTCATTCTCCTAATAAGGTTTTTGAAATGTTTAATAAAAATATAAAACTCATGGCATTGTCTAACATGATATCTAGTTCAAATAATACCTGGAGAAGTGTACCCTATAGATGCTTTGAGTGCATGTATAGAAGTGAAAGAGGAATCCTCAAAATTTGAAAAACACATGGTAGCAATGTCAAAGTCTATTAAATATGTTATCATATCTTCACCTAGAAGCACATTGTTAGGTTTAAACCACAATGGATAACTTGTGCAAAGCAATGGTGATTGACATACATCATGTCTTTGCCAATGCATATTGTTATATTCAACTTTTGAATCAAAATAAAACCACTTTATTCTTTGCCATTGAGATATAACCACTTCTACAAGATTCTATTTGGCATTAATGGAAATATCAAATCTTTGACTTGGAAGTATCAATAAGAGGTTATGATTCTAATCATATTTGGGTTCCTAACTCTACCCAAAAGGCTTCCACTTCATGTCAAAACTCTTGTGAGTCCCTTCATTTTCCACATTGAAAAACTTGGCAGCAACAATTGTGCCATCGTTTAGAACCCCTTTGTACAATTTCCCAAAAATTCCATCTCCTAACAAGTTGGCGTCACTAAATTCATATACATTAGTGATGAGCTCTCCATATAAAATTCTTCAATTTCCCACATTTAAGGATTCTTATGAAACAATATGTTTCTTGTGATTTCGTCTCAATGAAATTCCTAGAAACAAACATGCTACAACCATAGTGGTTTTTATTGAAATAATAGCTACAAAAATGCTTTTTAGATGCCCAACATTATTATGTTTGCCAGAAGAGCATGGTGACAAACTTACCCAAGGTCCACAAAGTCTAAAATTTCCCATAAATGTCATGGCACCAATATTTTTTGAAAAATTCACCTTTAGGGACTTCTCCTAACAACTTGTTGAAATAAAACTTCAAAGTGGCGAAGCATTTTGAGATTTTTCAATGACATAGGTATTCCACCCGACTAATTGTTGGAGGAGAAATCCATGTCCTAAGGACTTCAAATTTCACCAAGGGAAATTGGAATCGAACCTTCAAGTGCGTTGCAAGAAAGATTTCAACATTCTACTTCTTTACAATTTCCAAGTGCACTTAGGATGTAATTGTTGATGTTGGTAGCAACAGATAGTTATTTACGCACAAGTCTAAGTGTCTATATGCATGGAAATCGTCCAAATCCTTCCACCTTGAGACTTTACTTTAATTAAAGGAATTATTAAAGTAAAGTGCTTTTATTAGTGATTTGAGTTTTATTTAAAGAAATGATTTAATTAGCATTAGTGAATTAAATAATAGCCATTGGTCTCAAGTGAGGTGAGATGTAATCTCAACCATCAATCACTTTGGAGATTAGGGTTAGGTCATAGCTCAATCTTATAAAAGAAAGGCTAGGGCGAAGAAGGAAGACACTTACTTGATACATTGATACATAGCAGGGAAGGAATTTTTCTCAAAGTATTGCAATAGGAAGGACTATGATTCAATGAGATCTTGGATAGGTGGAGAAGGACTTCCATTTAGAGATCAGGTCAGGGAGAAGATAGAACATGGGTAGTCGCAAGTGGGTTTCAACTGATTGAAGCCATAACAACATGATTGTGCCATACAAAGTTTCATACAGTCTTTGAGTGCATGTACATGGGTCTCAGTGGAGACATGCGCATATACGTAGGTTTACTTAAGGAATTCATGCACATCTCGAGAAGTGTGAAAGTGCAAGTTCGTATAGAAGCATAGGAGATTGCTAGGGTTTGTAGGTATTGTCTAAGGTTTTTGGTATTTCTCTGTGGGCCATTATCCTAGGTACGAGAGCCCTTGTAAGATTTGAAGTTAATTGAATGATAAGCTTAGGTGATGGACATAATATCTTTGTGTTGTGATTGAGATTTTGGTTTCTAGTATTGCTTTTGTTATCTTTATTTGAGTTCAATATTTTAGTTGTGTATGTTGTTTTGTGAGCTACTAATTTTATTTACAACAAGGAAATCACTAGATAACAAGATACCTAGGTGTCAGAGTAGGGATTTCAACATGATATCAAAGCAGTCGCTATGAGAGGAAGCCAGATCTCAAATCCATAGAAGGTGATAACAGATCTATCGGATCTGCAAGGAGATCTTATCAGATCCATAACTAGTAGGCATAAATCAAGGGTTGGATTTCATGGAAACAACAATACTGAGGTAGAAATAAGGTTTTGCACTCGTATGGAGTTATGCGCAGGCTGCAAAAGGAATAGTCGCATACATACCCAATTTTCTTTTGAGATAGTCACGCATACATTGGTTGAAATAAGCATAGGTACGTACATATACAGGTTTTAGAAAGGAAAGTCATGTACATATGCGAGTTTCAGTGGTGATAGGCACACACAGTGTCATACATGTAAATACAAGGGCAATTTCAGAAGTAGGTTATTTCCAGGACAATTTATCAGGTCTAAGGGATGGAATAAAAAAGTATGAGAGTTGAAGATAGATTGGATGGAGCATCCAACTTCCTATATTGGAAAGCAAGAGTGACTTTGGAGTTAAAGGAGTATGACCTTTGGGATTTTTTGGACAAAGTACTTGTTCCACTGATAAATCCGACATCTTTGACAGCTCACGAGAAGAAGGAGATCAAAGTTAAGAGGGTTATCTTAGATTCAGTGAAGGACCATCTAAATCCTCACCTATCTGAGAAAAATAAAAGCAAAGGGATGTTTGATGCCTTGGTAGGTTTATTCCAGAGCACTAACATGAATATAAATATGGTCTTAAGAAATAAACTTAGATATGTTTAGATGTCTAGATATGACAATGTTGCTAGATATTTGATGAGGATCACTTAGGTACATGATCAAATTGTAGCCACATGGGATAAAATAGATGATGTAGAGTTTGTGAATATGGCATTGAATGGTCTTCCCAAGTCTTGGGAACCATTTTTCAAGGGATATTTAACTCAGGAACATATCCCAGATTAGCAGAGACTTTGGGATGATTGCATCTAGGAAGAGATACAAAGGAGTCTAATAGAAACAAGCATGGAAGTAGTGATGAGAACTTAGTTCTTGTCAATAAGACAAATAAGGGAAGAGGAATGAGTTCCAACAAGAAGGGTAACAATTATGGAGGATCATCACAATGAGGGAAGAAGAAGGACTTGAGTAAAATCAAGTGTTTCTCATGTCATAAGAATGGACATTATGCATCTAAGTGTCCAGAGAAGAAGAAGGGAAAAGGAAAGACACATACAACAACATTATTAGAGACACAACTATATGAGTTTGCAATGAAGTTTGAGAAGGATTTCTCACTAGTTTCTTTCCTTTCTACCAACAAAGATACCATGAGTGCAATGTTCTTGGATAGTGGTACATATTGTCATATGATAGAAGCACTAGAGATATTTAGCAGTCTGACAGAGAGGGACTTAGATGTTCATGTGGAGCTTGGTGATGATTCCAGGTATGCAGTGAAGGGAGAGGGAATAGTTATGTTCCAGCTTGATTCAGGAGGTTCGTTGGATGCCCAAGATGTGATTTACGTACCGAAATTGAAGAAGAATTTTCTCTCAGACTCAAATATGGAGGAGAGGGGTTTTTCCATCCCTTTTTCAGAGAGGGAAATTACTCATACGTCTAGAGAAATTTATCCTGGACATAACAATGGTCATTGGGGTTAGAGAGGGCACTTTATATAGGTTGTAGGGAAATCCTGTTCAAGATTTGGAACATGATAGTTCCATCCTATGTGAGCTATGACATAGGATGTTAGAACACCTACATTATAGAGCATTGTCTATTCTGAGGGGGATTGTTACATGCCTTCCAGAGTTCAGTATTGAGTAGCAGGGAGTGTGCAGAGGGTGTGCACTTGGTAAGAATTCCAAGGCCGCTTTTCCAAGTAGTGAGAGTAGGTCCAAGGGGATCTTCGATCTTATACATTTAGATGTGAGTAGCCAATGTTAGTAGCATTAGTGCAGGGAACATCATATTATGTGATGTTCATTGATGAATTTTCTAGGAAAACCTGGATCTTCTTTATGAATTCCAAGAATGAGGTCTTTAGTTGGTTTCAAGAGTTTAGATCTCAAGTGGAGAACTAGACAAAAAATAAGTTAAAAGCATTGAGGTCAGATAATGGGGGATAATACACCTCCAATGACCTCAAGGATTTCTGCAAGGAGGAAGGGATCAAGAGGGAACTAATAGTCTCATACAAACCTCAACAAAATTGGTTTGCAGAGATAAATAACTAGTCCATCATTGGTTCTTCCAGGGCTATGATACATGACCAGGATTTTCCTATGTTTCTTTGGGAAGAGGCATGTAACATGATGGTGCATGTGTAGAATATGAGTCCTCACATGATATTGGGGGACAAGACTCTAGAGTAGGCATTCTCATGAGTGAAGCTAGAGATAGGATATTTGAGGATCTTTGGTTGTCTAGTCTACATCCATGTTCCTATAGATAAGAGGATGAATTTGGAGCCTTCCAGAAAAAAAAGGGTATATTTTTGGGGTACAATGAGACCCCAAAGGATTCCATGATATTCATTCCAGTGCAACATAAGTTATTTGTGAGCAGAGATTTTAAGTTTGAGGAGAACTTGGCATCTAAGATATCTCATGAGTCATCAACAACGACATAGGTGTTGGACTACGATTTTTGTTAGACCAAAACCCACAAGAATTAATCTCCACCACAATTTCCAGAGTTAGGATCCACGAGAGGGGGTTAACCCATGTCACGAAACTCATAGGAAGTGCTGAACCCAATGTCCAAAAATATTCCCCCCAATGCGTGACAAACGAGTTTCGAACTCGATAAATGTTGCTCTGATACAATTTTTTCGAATACGATTGTAGCTAGACCAAAACCCATAGGCATTACTCTCTGCCACAATCGCCCGAGTTAGGATCCACGAGAGGGGGTTAGGATCCACGAGAGGGGGTTAACCCATGTCGTGAAACTCATGGGAAGTGTTGAACGCAATGCCCAACAAGAGGATGAGGAGAAACAAACTCTGAAGGATGAGAAACAATCAACAACTTAGACTTCAACCGGGAAGGAGGAGTTATCCCCTTCCATTTCTGTCAGGAGACCCAATGTTGATTTTTCAATGAGAAAGGTTTAAGCATGAAGTTCATTCCATTTTATCATTTTACTTAAACCATAACCATTTATGTTTCAACAACCAAGATCACATGAATAAACACCATGCACAAGTACACAAGAAGTATCCCGAGAAACCCTTCTCAACAAGGGAAGAAAACCAAACCAAATCCTTTGCTATATTCTTCAAGAGAAATACCTTCACCACCAAGAAATCCTAGCACACAAGAGGGTGCTTGCAAACCCTAGAAGACTAGTGCCCAAGAGAGGTGCACACTTTTCCCAAGAAGATGTACTTGCTAAAATTTCCAAACTCACAAAAAATATATGATTATTCAATGGGGAATTTACCTTTACTTATATTAGAATTGACCTGTCAACAGAAGTGTATATTGGCATAGCAGGGCCGACCTCACTATCTCATAATATAATTAATATTAACCAGATTAATTATCTTTTACATTAAGGTGGGGCCGACCTGTACCCTTTACATTACAATTAGGGTTACATGCAGGTCTGACTCTTGAACAATATAGCAAGGGATCTCATACACCCACTAGTGCTCAACCACTAGGGGCACATCCATAGGGATGTCCATATCTCTGGCTCACTGCATGAAATAGAAGAACCACTCTCACTAGTGCTCAACCACTAGGATCACGTTCAGTTGTGCTCTTCCACATGCACATCCACTCAACATATCTTCTTTCCCACTGCATTACACATGAGAGTCATCTAGAGTTTCATCATCAACTCTCTTCTTAGAGGAGGATGATACATCATGTTCATATCTATCTCATGACGATGCACTTGACTCTTTGGGAAGTCACACGTTCACCTTGTGCTCAACCACATGCAAGTCCAACTTTGCATATCTCCTTTCTCATTGCATTACACAAAATAATCATCTGGAGTTCTTCTCAACTCTCTGTAAGGAGGAATTCATATCTACATTCTAGCTCTGTCTCAGATAGGAACCACACACCCCTCTCAGGGGCTCTCTCTTAGGTTTGTGTCCTGGAGAATGTCTCACGTAGCTGCAATCATTAACAAACCCTCTCATCTAGGGAGGCATTCTTCATCATGCCAAGTCTCACATGGATGTACTTTGAACTTTGTCTTGGATGTATTCATCAACACTCCCTCTCAACTAGGGAGGTATCCTTCACCAAGCTAATTTGGTGAAGATGTCTGCAATCTACTCATGTGTAGGAAGGTATTGCATGTGTACTATTTTCCTCTGCATCATGTCTCTGATATAATGATATTTTAACTCAACGTGTTTCGATTTATCATGAAACACTAGGTTCTCAAAGATATTTACACACAACTCTGGTCATCATCATAGAATCCATCTCATGATCAAGTAAATATGTCAGAAGCTCTTGAAGCCTGTTATAACCCTAAATTGCACCACACATGCTTACCTGGCATCAGGGAAACTCATATCCCTTCTATTCCAAAACTTTGCTGAACAACTCTTTGAAAATCATCTTGTGTAAAGGCCCACGCGCCCTAACCCATTATTGCAAGCGTGTACATGCTGGCTGACTCACAACAACC
>ML820080.1:123192-139117 GCA_009831015.1 Picea engelmannii | reverse complement strand
TTTGTTATGAAGGACAGTTTGTGAATGTGTTTCACAAAGTCTGAGTAGTTGTGTACTACTGGAATAGACACAGGTGTGTTCTATAAATTGATATTGTACCAGTTGTCATAGGAGATTATCCAGTCGGATAATAATGACAGGTGGTCGTGGTGATACCAGTTGAATGGTCTGTTGTGCTCAAGACCATACCTCCCTAGCTAGGAGGGAGTGTTAATATTATGGTAGATTCGGGAGGTATGAACCTCTATGATGACCTATGACGAGATTAGAATCCTCTGGAAGGAAGCAAAGAATTGAAGGAAACCCTAGACAGGTTGTCGGCTGAAGAAATATATTTATATTGAATTTATTGATGCCCAGAAGGAGAAGTTGGCCCAGTTAGACTAGTCAGGTCGGCCCCGGTTAGACTGGCCACTCCACTATAAATATAGGGCACCAGTTTCATTATTACACACTCTCAGAATTGCAGAGCCAGTTGTGCGCACTGCAGTTGGCAGTTTTGTGCGCAGGTCTCTGGGGAAAGTGGTGCGCTAGTTTCTGGGTGGGATCATCTGTTCAGTTTTGTTTCTATTCGTTTGCTTGGTGCATTTAGCCTCTCTTGGCTATAGATTGCAACCAAAATTCTCTTCTCGGTCAAGGTCAAGGTGCTCGGAGGGTGGCTTAAGTTCTGTGGTTGGGAGACAAGGGTATCGTCGTGGTTAAACGAGTACAATCCTTTATATTCTAACAAGCCTCTGCATCAGGGTGCCAGTAGTCGACCAAGGCATTCAGTAGCCTTGGTTGTGCACGCATAAATGGACACAAAAATAACTTTAGTAAACCGCATTACATCAACACGGCCATGACATTCGGATCCCCCGCAAACAACTCATTGATTGCTTCATGCTCCCTTTCCCTCCACTGGACATACATCCTGCCAACACAACAAGGTTCAGGAGGGTCAACACTTGCCTTTTAATTCTTTTTTTCTACAAAGGGGGGGGTCCACGCGATATGTAGAGGTGAAAGTCGCGTGTACATGCGGGCAACCTTTACTCTGCCCGAGTGTACACGCGTCCTGTATAGAGATAGCCCACGTGTACCTAGGGCCAACTTTTTTAAGGCCGACGCCCACCCAAAAAACGAACTTAAAGACAAAATTGAAGAATTAAATAGCTAGATAAGGGAGTTTGTACTTACTTGGTCCAAGCGGAAGTTCGTTTCGTCCACTGTAGCTCCCAAAATCACCGTTTTTATCAAAGGGGGTCTTTTGGCTCCAGAGTCAATTTCCAAATCAACAATGGTGATAATGAGCTGCCAGCTTCTATTTATAAACCTTTTGGCCTCTTTTTGTCACTTTTTTGGCCTCCCTTATCAGTTTCTTTATACAAAAAACCATTTAGAGTGATTCAAGAGTTATATGGGAGGGATTTGATCGGGTATTGGGACACTTTTTTTTGAGTTTTGAGAAAATTTTGACGGTCCATAATTTTTTTTCCAAGAATCAACTTAAGCATATAGGTTAGGTTATTACCCCAACTTTTGCGTCTCGTTGTCTTTTTCCTCTACTATAGGATTGATCCCATCAGGTTGTGACACAGAACCATCATATCTGCTTTAGAAGTGTCACAACTTGGCGGTAGAGCGTACCAAAACATGGATGCCCTAGGTAGGTCCTGGTTGCATTATGGTGTCCATGCCGTCTCTAAAACACTGTAGGCTCGGGAGTCCTTATAGTATTTTCTGAATATGAGTTTGAGCCTCATTTACATGATTCTTCTTTGCTCTTTGTCTCACCCTCAAGACTCCCAAAAATAAACGGGTCTCCTTTTAAGCCCTTTTCAGACCCTCTACAAATGAAAACATTGCCGAGCGATCTTGTGGCCTTTCACGCTCGTTAAACTGAAATTTGAAGTCACGTCTGTCCGACGGTAGTTTACCCCTTTTTCAGTCCGGACGGTCAACTGTACGAACAAAGGTATACTCTATCGAATTTCCGTTCTTTAGAAGAGTACTCTCAGGTATAATTTTATCCCTTTTTTGGGCCTGAGGGACTAAACTTACGAAAAAGAAACCTCCACGGAGTCCATAGTTAAGCTCTTTTCAGACTCCCTAAAATTGAAAAGATCGTCGAGTGACCTTATTCTTTCACACTCGTTAAATTGGTCTAGAAGAATATTCCTGACGGAGTCCATAGTTAATCTTTTTTTCAGATTCCTTAAATGTGAAAAAATAGCCGAGTGATCTTGTCCTTGTCACACTCGTTAAAATGGTTTTGAATTGACGTCTAATCGGTGCTAGTTTATCCCTTTTTCGAACCAACTAGACTATCTTCGAAAAATGTAGCCCTATGGAGTCTCCTTTTATGTTTTTTCAGACTCTCTAAATATGAAAAACCACCGAGCTTACCTTCTTTGGGCTCGTTAAACTTACATCGAAGGACGTTACCATTGTGTGTTTTATCAACTGCATTTGCATACCTTATCCACCAACCTTGTGACAGTTTTCTTCTGTGTCTTAACACCTTTGGCCGCCGAAGGATTTTTCCTGAGTATCATTTTACCAGAACATCAGTCTTGTCCTTGTGCCTTGAGCTTGTATGTTTGCAATACTCGTTCCTCTATTGAAACGTAATATTCCTTTATTCTTTTTCCAAAATTATCGAAAAGAACAAAAAAATCAAATATACCCCAAAAAGAGGATGGGAAACGTATTTTCTTTATTGGCAACATAATGAGTCACCCTTGGATAAAGCACATCTATCCATTTGATCATCAGACTATGGGATGTAGTACGACCTTAGGAATCTTTTCTCACTATATAGAGTTTTTTTCCTCCACCGTTTGGTTATTCTTCCAAACATATGGAGAGTTTGCGTTGCCTCTTGCTTCGTAGACTTATGATTAACATATATGCTACCTGAGTCTCATCACGTGTCGTGCTATTGTCCAAGGGAAGTTTGTCACTAAGCCTGAGTCGGCCCCTCTGCAAAATGTCTCTTGTCCGCATACCCGACCATCCCGAACATCCAATCAAGTCCTTGTTCGAAATCATTGAAGCCTTCTGTCTGATCATCAATATTATCACGTCAATGAACGACGAGCCATCGAAGACCTCTGGGTAGTGTAGTCATACACTCATATTACACTCCTACCCGAGTTTTGAAGATTTTGAAGTTGTTGCTTGAGCTCTGAAGATCTCATCTCTACCCATCAGGCCGAATCAACTTCTGGAAGATGGATACTCTATATGTATATCTTTCTGATTTCGAGATGTAGCTCCGCTGTGTATTGTTCGCGACTACTCTTTATAGTTATTTGACATGGATCTACAGTGTATTTGATTGGTAGCCATGGTTCTATTTTATCCCGATCATGGATATGCCCGCCTTGGTGAGACATTTGTTATTTTGCAGACGACACCTCCTGGTTCCTGATCCTTGGGCTCAATCGTTCGACACATCAGTAAAGATTGGTAATGTATTTCGGCCATCAGATGCTCTTCTGACCTCACACATTAGGGGGCATCTGTTATAACCCTAAAATGCACCACACATGCTTACATGGCATCAGGCCAACTCATATCCCTTCTTTGCCAAAACTCTGTTGAACAACTCTTTTAAAATCCTCTTGTGTAAAGGCCCACGCGCCCTAACCCATTATTGCATGCGTGTACACGCTGGATGACTCACAATAGCCCGCGTGTACCTACAAAAGCACGAAAAAATGAAAGTTGCCAACGCAACAAAATGCTATGGGTGAGTTAAATGAAACTCTCGGCCATGCATGGCCGAGGGTTCGTCCAAAAACCTAGCTCCTTCTAGCCTATAAAAGAAGGGGTAGGGGTACCATTTGGAGGAGGAAAAAATATAGCAAAGAAACTCTGCCCATTTACGTATTCCATTGTCCCAACCCTTTATCCTTTCCTAATGCCAAAGGATATTTAAAGAAAAGCAGTTTAAGGATAGAAGAAGAGGAGCCCAGGATCAGGTTCAAGGAGCGGTGGCCGGTCTCAACTTTTGTAAGTTGACTCATTTTAAGTAGTAAAGAGAATGCTTTTCCCGTCCCAATTCATGAACTTTCTATGGTTTGATTAGTTTATGTTTAATTTCTAACCTGTTAGTATAGAAGTAGCATGCATGCATAGTTGTTGCTTGTCTTGAGTGCAGGTCATCTTTGGAAGGAGCATTGCGAACAAGTAATCAAGTACAACGGAGGATCGACATCAAATTCCAGTAACAAGGTAGGTGGATCTTTCCATGCATTTACTGAGAAAAGGGGATTTAAATCTAGGGATGTAGGTAGAAAGTAGTTTCTATTCGGTCAAATCTGCATGCAAAGTATGAACTCTATTTGCTAGTCCGTAGGGTGTTTTTCCCAACAACAAAGCCATATTGCTTCACACACTCGATGCTATATACTCTGCTTCTATGGTACTCAAGGCCACATAGTTTTGTTTCTTGCTACACCAGGAAACCATGGAAAACTTCACGGTAAAACAAAAACCAGATGTTCTCTTCCGGTCCAGTGTACTCTCTACTCAATCTGTATCGGCATATCCTTACAAACTCAATTTCACACTTGGAGGCATATCTCAGGCCATATCTAACTGTGCCTCGTGTATATCTAAATACAAGCTTCACTATTATCCAGTGAGACTATCTCGACTGACTCATGGATTGACTAAGCATATTCAATGCATATCATGAATCAGATTTGGTGTTAACCATATACATCAATGATCCAATCACCTATGGATTAATATCGTCTAAATCATCATCATTCATTTTCTTCAAATCTATCATGGTGGTTTTTCATTCTGTCATACTGAACTTCTTTAATATTCCCATTGTATATTTTCCTTGAATCAAGAAAATATCATTGGTCCTCTGTCATACTTCTTGTCCCAATAAGTAGTGCATTATACTCATATCCTTCATCTCAAAATCAGAAGTCAAGGCTTACTTGTATCCAACAAAAAGGATTTCTGAATAAGTCATCAAAATCAAGCCCTCGTCACCAATGCTGTAATAATATAGGTTTGGATCAACAACACTCTTGCTGAAACCCAAACTCATCAAGAATCCATCCATCTGATATAATTTCCAACTCATGGATGGTAGTATAGATGGAAGTGTATCGGGCTTACTGGATCAAGTGTCTCATCATAGACAACTCCCTTTGTTTGTGAGAAACCTCTGGCTATAGATATCGCTTTGTATTTCTCGACACTTCCATCTGTTGCATGCTTGATCTTATAGATCCACTTGGAAGTCGTCACAGACTTCCCTTCTGGTCTCTAAATATATTATACATCATTCTTTTAAGATATACTAGTATTATTCTATTATGGCATCTTTACATACCTGTTCTCCTGTTGCTTATTGGCTCATGGCTGAAGAGTAGCTCAAAAAATATCTTTGTTCTCTCGGGATGTTCCTTGAGAGGATTGTATGTTTCTCTGCCTCCTGCAGAGTGAGCCTAGGCAAGCCTTTTATTCCCTACTATAATATCTCTGAACATATCAACTGGAATAATGTTTGTCTCCCTCTGAACTACTGAAGGGGGAGAAGGTATTGTCTTACTGTCAATCTCCATCTGAGATTCTATGGATCTTTGAAAGGCTATATATTATTTAAGGACAACATATCTTCTTGTCTCAATCTTTCTCTAACCAGGGATGTTGATCTGGAATGTCTTCGAAGATTCACTGTTATCCCATAAATGTATCCTTTCTCCCTAAAGGGTCTAGGTTGGAATTCTTCTCTTTGGGTACATGAAGATATACTGGGCACTCAAATCTCCTGAAGTGTTCAATCTAAGGCTTCACTCCAGTGAAGGCTTCTTCAAGAGTTATGTTTTTCAAAGTCTGGTGAAGAAACTTGTTTTGAACATATACTGCGTCATGCATTCTTCTGCCCATAGAATCATAGAAGGATTATGATCATGCGTTATTGCATTGGTTGCCTCAATGATGGTTCTATTCTTCATCTTTCTCAAATAGTTTTGACTCCCTCGGAAGGATAAACATAATCCTTTGTTTTTAACTTCTCTGGAACAAGAAAAAAACAAGAGGAACCAAAACAAGAATATCTCCTAAAGGAGAATAATGAGTACATCTCTAGAATCAAAACAATTTAAGGATTGTTGTCACAGCTGCAACACCTACTTGTAATGCAAATTTTTTTAGAAATATAGGTTATAGGATTGACAATTAAAACAATCAAACCTGGAGTCTTTACTTCTAGTGTGTTGTTCCTTTGAATGTACTCAGATCCCTCTGGATCCATGACTTCAACAAAGGTTCCTTCCTCATGCAATTTCCCTCATGACAATCATACACATAATATATACAAGTGCATACTTGAGGATGCTTATATGATTTATCCAATGGCACCTGGATGATCTCTGTCCTTTGAGATATTTATGAGGAAGGTAGTCACAGGGTCACTTTTTATCATCTTGTTATTTTGAAGATGGCCCTTCAATGTAAGGGCTTGAGTAGATGATTGGCTTCCTTGTATTGACGTCATCTTCCTTTCATTCATTGATAATTGTATCTGGTAAAATTTTTTGTATTATTCACAATAAGTCTTCCTCTAAAGGCTTGTCTTCCAGGAACTTGAAGTTTTTTGATCCATCAAGCTTATTTTTCATCATAGTTCTATTCATCATAATTTTAGATCCTTTACAAACCCTTGTCAACTGGGCTAGAAAACCTAACGGCTAGGCTAGGCTAGCAATTTTAGGTTTTGTTGGACTTATGACTGCCAAAAATAAGTATTTGAAAGATATTAGAACATCGATGAGCTGAAGAGCTCCCTCAATGAGTTGCAGAAACCCTAATTCTTAAATTTATGCAGAAATTAGTGAAACCCTAGAAACCCTAGGGACAAAATTTCAAAATGCTCGGAATTTCACTCTAAGAGTCTCTAGAGGTGTGATGGAGGAGGAAATACTATCCTATGCAAAAATTACCCCCAACGTTCAAGTATTAAGGGATGCAACACCTTAGAAAGGAGGGTCGTACAGATTTTCTGGAAACCCTAGGAGCGCTGTACAGTTCTGCAGAAAAGAGAGCAGACTAGTAGATTCTTGTGCAATGGGTTCTTCAAGACCTATGCTTTGATACCATGTTGATTTTTCAATGAGAAAGGTTTAAGCATTAAGTTCATTCCATTTTAACATTTTACTTAAACCATAACCATTTATGTTGCAACAACCAAGGTCACAAGAAGAAACACCATGCACAAGTACACAAGAAGTATCCTAGGAAACCCTTCTCAACAAGGGAAGAAAACCCAACCAAATCCTCTGCTATATTATTCAAGAGAAATACCTTCACCACCAAGAAAACCTAACACATAAGAGAGCTCTTGCAAACCCTAGAAGACTAGCGCCCAAGAGAGGTGCACACTTGTCCCAAGAAGATGTACTTGCTGAAATTTCCAAACTCACACAAAAGATATGATTCCTCAATGAGGAATTTACCTTTACTTATATTAGACTTGACCTGTCAACAAAAGTGTCTCTTGGCACAACAAGGGAAACCTCTTTATCTCAAAATATAATTAATATTAACCAGATTAATTATCTTTTACATTAAGGTGGGGCCGACATGTACCCTTTACATTACAATTAGGGTTACAGGCTGGTCTGACTCTTGAAGACTATAGCAAGGGATATCATACACCCACTAGTGCTCAACCACTAGGGGAACATCCAAAGGGATGTCCATATATCTATATCACTACATTACACAGAAGAACCACTCTCACTAGTGCTCAACCACTAGGATCACTCTCACCTGTGCTCGTCCACAAGCACGTCCACACAACATATCTTCTTTCCCAGTACATTACACAGGAGATTCATCTGGAATTTCATCATCAAATCTCTGCTCAGAGGAGGATAATACATCATCTTCATCTATATCTCATGTTGATGCACCCAAATATTTGGGAATTCACACGTTCACCTTGTGCTCAGCCACATGCACGTCCAACTTTGCAGATCTCCTTTCTCACTACATTACACAGGAGAATCATCTGGATTTCTTCTCAACTCTTTGTAAAGAGGAGGCCATATCTACGTTCCAAATCTGTCTCAGATAGGAACCACACACCCCTCTCAGGGGCTCTCTCTCAGGTTTGTGTCCTAGAGAATGTCTCACGTAGCTGCAATCATGAACACCCAGGTGGCTATTACATGCATGGAGGGATGTCGATGATTCTCCTAGGAGTGTTGTCAGAGAGAAAATGCCTCCGAGGAAGTTTATGAACTACATGGTGCTTATGAGTAACATCATTGATGTTGAGCCTTCCACTTTTGAGGAAGAAACAAAGTAGCAGGTATGGTGGGATGCTATGGTAGAGGAGCACACCTTTATTATGAGGAATGATGTTTGGGACATAGTGCCAAGACCAAAGGGGAAGTTAGTTGTGAGTTCCATGTGGGTATACAACATCAAGCATGTTGCAGATGGTAGCATCAAGCATGCTGCAGATGGTAGCATCAAGAAGTTCAAGGTGAGGTTTGTGGCGACAGGGCTCTCCCATAAAGAGGGAGTGGAATACAAGGATACATTTTCTCCAATCTCCAAGTATGCTTCTATTCGAACTATTATTTCTATTGCTTCAGTTATGAGCTAGAGGATTCATCAGATGGACGTGAAGACAACTTTCCTCAATGAGATCATTGAGGAAGAAGTATACATATAGAAACCTCACGGCTTTGAGGTACATGGGAGGGAGTCCCATGTGTGTAGGTTTAATAAATCTTTGTACATACTCAAACATACACCCAAGGCATGGTATTCTAGGATTTACAGATACTTGAATACTATGGCATTTACCAAGAGTGAGGTGGATCCTAACTTGTACTTCATACTTGTTGGGGAAGATACACTCATCTTGGTTATGCACATAGATTATTTGTTTCTTACAGGTGCAAAGGACCTTATTGCAGGGTGAAAATAATATTTAGTTATAGAGTTCGAGATGAAGGACATTGTCTTGATGCATTATTTCTTGGGATTAGAGGTATGGCATGTATCTGGTGAGATCTTCCTTGGATAGGGGAAGTATGCAGTTGATATATCGAGGAGATTCAAGATGGAGGACTATAGATTGATGGATAGAACTATGGTTACCAATATGAAGAAGGTTATCACTTCAAATTTAGAGTTAGTGGATCCCAGGATATATAGGGAGTTGATAGGATCCTTGATGTATTTAATCAACACCAGGACAAATATTTGTTTTGCTGTGAACACCTTGAGTCAATTCACGGTGGAGCCAAGGTAGGTGCATTGGGTAGAAATGAAGCATGTGCTCAGGTACTTGAGATGTATAATGGAGTATGGATTGAGGTATATTGGAGGATATGGAGTGGATTTGCAGGGATATACAAACTCATATTGGGTAGTGAGTGCAGTAGACAAAGAGAACACCTCAGGGTGCTACTTCATCTTGGGATCAATAGTGATTACTTGGTTTAGTAGGAAGTAGGATCATGTAGCACTCAATTCAATAGAGGAAAAATATATGACAATGAGTATGGATATATGTGAAGCCATTTGGATTCACAAATTTCTTACATGTTTATTTGATTAGGAGTTGGAGCCTATGATGATACATTACGATAATAAGAGTTGTATAAAACTCTTGAAGAATCCAATATTCCATGACAATTCCAAACATATAGAGATCAAATATCACTTCATTCGAGATAGGATCGAGAATGACGCAATGAATTTCAATATATTTCCACAGATGAGTAGGTTGTAGATATTCTGGCCAAACCCTTGGTTAAAGGGAAGTTTGTGTTCTTCAAAGAAAAACCTGGAGTGGTGCAAAATACCTTCCTCGCTAAGAGGGAGTGTTGATGTTGGTAGCATTAGACATGTATTTTCATGCAAGTCTAAGTGTCTAGACATGTGGAAATAATCCAAAGCCTTCTACCTTGAAACTTTACTTTAATTAAAGGAATTATTAAAGTAAAGTGATTTTATTAGTGAGTTGAGTTTTATATAAATAAATTATTTAATTAACATTAGTGAAATAAATAATATCCATTCATCTCAAGTGAGGTGAGAAGTAATCTCAACCGTTAATCATTTTGGAGATTAGGGTTAGGTCATAACTCAATCTTATAAAAGAAAGGCTAGGGTGAAGGAGGAAGACACTTACTTGATACATTGATACAGATCAGAGAAGGACTTTTACTCAGAGTATTGGAGCATGAAGGGATAAAGAAGATCTTGAATAGGTGGAGAAGGAATTCCATTTAGAGATTAGGTCAGGGAGAAGACATAACAAGGACAGTCGCAAGTGGGTTTCAGTTGATTGAAGCCACAATAGAAGGATCACATCGTATGGAGTTCCATACAGTCTTTGAGTGCATGTACATGGGTCTCAGTGGAGAAAAACATGTATATGTAGGTTTTCTTAAGGAAATTGACGTACATATCAGGAAGTGTGAAAGTATAAGTTCATACAACAATGTAAGAGATTGAGAGGGTTTGCAGGTATTGTCTAAGATTTACGATATTTCTCTATGGGTAATTATCCCAAGTACAAGAGCCCTTGTAAGCTTTGAAGTTATTTAAATGATACACTTAGTTGATGGGCATAATATTTGTGTGTTGTGATTGAGATTTTGGTTTTTAGTATTGCTTCTGCTATCTTTATTTGAGTTGAATATTCCAATAGTGCATGTTTTTTTGTGATCTTCTAATTTGATTCACAACAAGGAAATCATTGGATAACAATATACCTAGGTGTCGAAGTAGGATTTTCAACAGTAACATATTAATATATTTTCAAAATTATCTACATCTTGAAGCATAGTCATCTTGCTTAGTTTTAAACACATGGGTCCATGTAATTAATTGTTTGAGCAAGATCTAGAATTGTGCATTACTAGAGGCTGGCAACAAAATCAAGGATTCTTCAAAAATAATTATTTTCCAAAAAGGATAAAAACCCTAAGCTTTTAAATTACCATATTTTGCAAAGGATCCTAGCTTTTAAAGTATATTAAATGAAGAAGGGATAGTCTCTATAAAATAATAACTTTTAACACAAGCAATGTTGAACTAATTAACTTGTAGCAAAAAAAATATTAAACTGGTTAGGTTTCCAATCTATGGATGTATTTCTCCTATTAATTCATTGTCACCCAAGTCTAAGAATGACGCTTTTTGTAGAGAGGTGGCCTATGGAAAAGGGAACTTGTCCAATGATATTATTAGAGCCTAAATCTATTTCTCTTATGGTGGAACAATCACCAAGACCAATACAAAAAGGGCAAGGTCATTATGCTACCAATAACCAATTGATTATTATATAATTCAATTGGTTGGAGCTATATCAACATACCCAACTCCATGGGCACTAATCCATTGTGATGGTTAACCGTGGAGTTAATCACTTGAAGCTTCATACAATTGAAAAGGGAAGTAAGAATGCTTCCACTCAACTTATTACCATGTAGATAAAGTCCCATCAACCGACTACTCTTGCTACACACCTCTTTTGGAATGTGACCAATGAATTAGTTTATAGATATATCCAATCCTAGAATATTGGTGCAATTAGAAAAGGGATATGGAATTTGTCCAATTCAGAAGGAACACTCCCATGAAGGTTGTTGCTACCCAAATTTGTGATATCCAAAGAGGATGTATTTCCCAAACAAGTTGGGATTGTACCCATTCTAAGGGAATGTTTCCTATGAGATTGTTACTGAACATAGTCAAGTTTTGTAAACTACAACACCCACTAGAGTGGGTGGAATAGAACCTTGGATTTGATTTCGAGACATGAGAAACATCTTCAAGTGAAACAAACTTCACAATTAATAGGTCTTGTGGAAATTATTATTGTGAAGGTCAAGTATTGTAAGAGAGAAGAGATTTGTCAGAAGATGAGAGATTGTACCTTGTAATCCCATGCTTGAAACATTAATGGAAATCACTCTTTGTTTGCACTAGCTGGATATGGTACCCATCCACTAGTAGAATGAAACATTTGGTTTCCAAGTAATGGTAATGATTGAGATGGATCAAAGTAAGTAGTAATTGCAGACATGAATCCAAGAAGATCCTCTTGATCAGAATCATTGCTAAGATGATGATTCCAATGATTAGATACTTGAAATGAGGAAAACACAAAAGGAATGAAAAAGAGAATGAATAAAAGAAGAATATAAGCATTCTCTTAATACATGTCAAGAAAATGAGAAGGCACATAACATATCTACATCTCTTGTCTAATAGAATGGCTTTTGGAAGTATGAGAATACAAATGGGAGAGAAAACCATATTGCTTGGAGTTTCTTGGAATACCTATATAGTAGCACTGAAAGAAGAAATTTAAATTAACAAATGGAGAAATATTTTTGAGATTTTCCAAGCAACTAATTTTCCAAAATACACTAGAATAAATTAATAAAAAAAATACACACCAGAATAAAATTAATTATTTTTGGATCTATTGAAAAGGGATAGTCCTTTAATTCCTTGTTTTGAAACTATCAAATGATGTAATTACTAATATTTGACACTTTGAATGATTAAATAGCTTGTTCTAATTTCATAAAATGTTGGAACACATATCTTGATATTCAATGGTCGTTTGTTTCTTTGTTTTCTTAGGAATATTAGTTTTTAGAAAATATATGTTTTGATAGTCAATAACCATTTTTTAAAAATATCAGCTTTTGCCACTTATAGGAAGGGAAGCTACATCACCCATTATGATTTTATATAGCTTCTCTCACTTATTATTTTCTCTCAATATGAACTTGCATATGTTAAAAGGTCCTTTCACAAGATTAGTTGAATTATCACCAAAGCACTCATTGGGTTCTAAATGATACAATCAAACTTGTGTAAAAGGAAACTAGGCTTACAACATATTTTGACATGTAAAAAATATGGAATACATAGGACATATTAAAGAATGGTAAGAATTGTGACATTGTTAGTTCAATTGTCAAGATAAAATGTAAATTACTCTTTCAAAAGAGAAGAGTGTACCTTCGAAATGAAACAAATCTTTTGCACAAAAGAATACCATGAAGCTATGTTGATGGCCGTTGTTTTAAAAGTTATGTTTTGCCAAGGTTTTCCCTTTGTACAACCCAATGAATGACACAATTTATTGCTTAAAAGATCATAGGATATGTCATATTAGTAAGGATACATAACAATTGAGAAAACATATTCTTTTTTCTGAATTCAAAATGCCTAAAGGATTTTTATAGTTATAAGATCATAGATTAATATACTTATATTTGGACTAATTAATTTCTCTTAGGTATAAGAAGTTTGTAGATGATTTAAGGGATCTATATTTTCTTCCTTGTGTGTTCATACACATTGTATATAACTTATCAATATGCAATAATTTAAGAAGCAAAAGTTAGGCATAATATTATGCATATACTTGAATTGAAATGAGCCAATGGAATCATTATTAATAATACTAATGAAATTGGAGCTTTAAACCTTTTACTTATAGACATGTTTCTTTAACCAAAACACAAAAATCGAAGACTTCAACAAGGCACCAAAGCCATGAATTTTTATTATCAAAATATTTGGTTTTCGACAGAGACACATTGAGATTTTAACCATGTTTGAGGTTTCTAAGTACAACAAAGTAAGAAGTGAGGTAGAAAATGAGTGCATTTGATCTATTAGGATGTACATAAACATAACAAATGTAAATGAGATACATAACTCTGACTTATCAAGCCCTTTAATCATAGAATCACATGCACATAAGCAATGACCCAATGCATACATATTAACTAGCATAAATCCATCTTAATTTTAGATCTATTAAACGAGAAAAATAGAATAATTTGAAGTTATAAACTTCATAATCTTCACATATATGCCTAAATCTAAAATACTAAAAATATATTGGAAAAATAACTTTATAAACTCTCTTAAATGTAGAAAGCCTAATTATCACTTCTACAACCATCATTGGCTAGAAATTGAACTCAAAAAAAGTATTTTATGTTTTGTATTTTAGATGATATAAAATATTTCATATCTTAGAAGATATCTTAGAAGGATGTATCATCATTCACTATGCCTCTTTAGAATATATACCTACAAAGAAGTTTTCCACGACAATCTTTTGGTAGTTAAGGTTAAAAGTGTGGTCTACACTTTAGTACATTGTCATGCAGACAAAGATAATTAATGCATTCGGGATTCACATTATCAGAGATATTTTTGTATTAAACTTTTTAGGTTAAAAACTTTTGAACTTTGCATGCATCTTTCATTATCACATTATTTCTTTAATATATATATATATATATATATATATATATATATATATATATATCATAGTTATAAACACCACCTTTTGTTATAACTTGTTCACTTAATCTATATTCTGTATTCATATATATTCATAAACACCACCTTTTGTTATAACTTGTTCACTTAATCTATATTCTATATTCATATATATTCATATTAGGGTTTCTAGTTCATAATGTTTAATAAAAATAAGAAACTCATAACATGGATTAACTTTGCTATATAGTTTAAATAATATTTGGAGGAATGCACATATAGATCCTTGGCATGCAAAGTCGAATTCTCATAATTTGCAAATGTATGGTAGTAATGCCAAAGTCTATTAAATATGCAGTCATATCTTCACCCATAAGCATATTGTTGAGTTCCAAATTGCAATGAATCACTTGCATGAAACAATAGTGATGGAAATATGCCATACACTTTGCAATGTCTATTGCTATATTCAATCATTGAATCAAACTCAAACCACTTTGTTCTCTGTCATTGGGATATAACCACTTCATAGTATTGCAACTGCCACAATAAGTATGATATAACTCTTTTTTTATTCCAAACACTTTTATGTTTGTGAAAAAAGCATGGTCACAAACCTACCCAAGCTCGTGGTGTTACCCACTAACCAGTTGATTATTGTTTAAGTAAAGTACCTGGAACTGGTCAACTTACTCAACTCCATGGTCACCACTCCCCTGAGCTGGTTTTCACTTGAAACTTGAATGCAAACTCAACTGATTACCAATTAGAGTCTCATCAACTGGGTGTTCTTGCTACACAACTCTACAGGAATGTGAACTGTCAACTGGTTAATAGATATATCCTATACTAGAAGATTGGTGCACTTAAGACAAGAAAGATGGAATTTGTTGTGCGATGGTTAGGCCACGTGAGATTTATAGATCTGGCTGATAACCATCACACAGGACTAATTCCATCTTTCTTGTCTAACAGCACCAATCTTCTAGTATCCATAAAGGTTGCTGTAACCCAAATATATGGCGTCCAAAGAGGATATGTTTGCCAAGCAGGCATTGTTGCCATTAAATAGTTAACTGCTGAGTTAATGAATTGTAACTCAGGGATAACTCATAGTTCTAGAGGAATGTTTAGGGTGATTTTGTTAGGAGAGTTTGGCGAGAAGATGAGAGATTGGACCTTGTAATTCCATGCTTGAAATATTCAGAGAAACGACTCTCTATCTGCACAGGCCCACTGGCAGAATGAAACATTTGGTTTCCATGTGGTGGGTAATGCTTGGGATGGATCATATGTGATTCAGACATGAATCCAAGTAGAGATAAGGTTGCGAACAATTGGATAATTGAAATGAGGAAAACACAGAAGAATGACAAAAAGAATCAAACAAAAAAACAAGTAGAAACATTCTGATAATACACCACCAGAAAATAGAAGGAAAGTAACAGATCTGCATCTCTCTTAATGGTTTCTGGAAGACCTACAGGAATAAAGATTGGGTGAGAAAACCATATTGTTTGGAGTTTTGGTCTACCTATATAGTAGCTCTGACAGATAGAGGAAATTGAAATTAACAAATGGATAAATCTTTTCTGGATCTTCTGGGAGGCTAATTTTCCAAGAT
>ML820080.1:93405-105630 GCA_009831015.1 Picea engelmannii | reverse complement strand
GACTACTTCTACCTCGATGCACACGGTCTTCCCTCCTAACTGCACATGGAAAGAGGGCATGATACCATGTGGTCGGAAAGAATGACTGTCGAAAGTAGTGAGAAGAGTAGGTGACAGAGACAAAATGGGATGACCAATGGCCTTCCAACATGCTAATGACATAACACATGTCGAGGCACCCTCATCAACCACCGTGCAGAAAATGTTCTGAGTAAAAGTTTTCGTGGGGTAAGCCACTACTATCTAAAACACTACGTGGTAAGGAAGATGAGGTTTTAAGTCAATTGTATCTAGCATGATTGTACCCAGATTACAAGTCTCGGTAGATCCTAAAGTGGCTAACAAAGATTTCCTCTGGGAAGGGCAGCTTTGGAGGACCTCCAAAGCGAACATCGCATAAGGGGTTTGGGACAAATCCTCCACCACATAATAGTTCTGGGCGGCCCTTGCGTTTGGGTTGTGAGAATATTTCTTGAACGCACCTTTTGGGATGCGTGTCATTGTTTCACCCAAAGTATTCTCGATCTGGAGAGGAAGAGATGGGATTTCATCTTCTTTTCCCTTCTCAGAAGTGCTTGGTTTACTGTAGTCATGTGCTCTAGTCAATATAAAAGCATCACCCTTCATCATATACACATTCACGGATGAAGGATTGTTCGAAGACGGAGAGGGTCCTTGACTACCCCCTTCCACGCTTGTAGAGGCTTGGGTTAGGTTTTGCCCATGTTGAAATGGATTGGTTAACACGACAGGTTGTTGCTGTGTCACAAACTTTTTGGGCCTCTGCAAGTCGAGGACATTGGTGGGTCGGGTGGTCTTTCGCACACAAGTTGCATGGATACCTCACCTTCCGTTTCTCAGTGTTGCCCCCGCCAATATTATTAGTAGGTTTCTTATCCCCCTTGCCCTTCTTTTGTTGTTTTTTCTTTCCATCAGGCTGCTAGGTGGCCTTTGGATTTGTTGATTGCACTGTGTGTACATCTGACGTTTGGGTAGGAGGAGCAACCAAAAAAGTAGTTTGGCTGGCCGTTGTATGTTTTATAGACAATTGCTGCAATTGCTTCTTCAATTGTTCAACGAGCTTTGTTTGTGCTGAACCAACAATACCATCGACATGTGGTCCAACTCTCTATCTGGTTTTATCAAGTATTGAGCGTGGCGCATCTGGCAAGATCTCGTATAATAAACCAGACTGCGAGTAGATTAGCTCAAGTCGTTGAGCTCTCATGATGGAATCTTCTTCGGAAAACACTCCCGACGTCACAATGTCTTTGGATAACTTTGGGACCAAAGACTTAAGGAACCACCCGAGAAGGAATGCTGGTGGGACTGGCACCTTAACTAAACTCTTTCGGCGTCTCCATTATCATATGTGATCAGAGATATGGTCCGCTTTTGTCTGTTCGAAATTGGCCAGCAATTATGTGCCAGCGTCGTATCTCACAGGTAATTGGAAATGGTTTAGGAAAGCCATTGCCAATTCGCCGAAGGAAGAGTATCTTGAGCAGTTGAGCTCAATGTACCATTTCGTGGCACTCCCAATGAGAGTACATTGAAACAATCACAATTGTACGGAGTCATCTTTCAACGAGTTAGACAAGCACCAAAGAAGGAAGGTGGTCACATGATCTCCTGGATCTTTTTTAGGTTTGGATTCAAACTTTGGTATGTCCGAAGGCAACTTCGTCAACATAGGGGGCCAACATGGATCGTGATAGATAGGGTCATTCAACAACCTTGTTAAGTCTGGCAAATGCAAGTTTCCAGGAAAGGTAGTTTGTGTTGTTGGTGATAACCATGGAAAAAGGGGCTTGGAGTTTGATTGGCACCAGGTTGCTAGGAAAAGTTGGGTTGCTGGCCGGGGTTCTGGTAAAAACCATGGCCATGACCAACGTACAGATTCTGCGTGTGAGGAGACATCATAGACTGGTTCTCAAAATAGGAGGTCAATGGTTTGGTGTGCAATACATTCAAAGGACTTTGGGAAGGGTTGCCCCATGCTGATCCCATGGGCATAGGCATAACACCTTTTCTGGGGTTCCATTGGTTGTGAAAAGAATTTCCCCATATTGGAACTCCTGATGAGGGAACTGATCCTTGCCAAGAATTCCAAGGTCCTGATGCGGAAGAAGTTCCTGGGTTTTCCCCCTGTGTAGGAATAGTACCCTACATAGGATTAGGTTGGCCATAATCGAGGTTGCCCCCAGTCGGGAAAGCAACTGAAGAGAACGTGTTGTTACCAAACGCACTGAACAAAGAAAACGGTGTTGACCCCACCAACATATTATGAGAAGGTAGTCCTTGACTCCTTACTCCAATTGAACTATGGTGTGTGTTTGGCCCGACAGATTGCTGGTGGGTACCGCCGAGTGAAGGGGACGAAGGAGGTATATGACCTCCACCATAAGGAAAAGTGTTAAAAGGAGATGAAGTGCCCTCCATGGGTCCTTGCAGAGGAGCGTTAGAGCTCCCTGCCCCCAGACCTGAAGTCTGCAAAGTGGAGTAGGATAGTACAAGACTTGTACCTGAGCTAGGCATCCCGTATGAGAACGAAGGGCCTGTCGCACTCTGTGTGAAAGGAGCAGTGTCCGTCGCCAAAGACAGGATTGGACCACTACTCGAGGTAGAGGCGGTCAATACCATGGTGGCTTGGACTAGCGACGGTGAGGTAGGAGGTGGAACACCCCTTGTGACGACAATCATGGTGGGAATACCAGGATTCCCAGAAGAAGAGGCAAGATTTACCTCCATTACCATCCGCTTTAAAGGTGTCAAAAGGTCCTTTAAAAGAGGTTGGTCATGTGTGATTTCCAGTGACCTGGTTGCTTCAAAAGACCCTTGTTGGTCTAGCTTTCGCCTTAATGGTGGCGGGGGTGGCTCTAGTGTAACCGATGATAGGCCCAGAAGCCGTCTTGACCGGTGGATATTGTGATCCTCCAATGTGTGAGAAGATCAAAGACGTACTAGGGCTTTCTATTCGTTCAAAAACAACACACACTAGGAAAGTACCTATAAGATAAAACAAGCAAACACTAAACTAGTTGGAAGAATAGTTACAACAACCAACACTAGAGCAACTTACTGGTGCAAGTGAAACTCGAACACAGAAGCACTCTCTGGGTATACACTGCAAAGCATGGCCTGATGTCTGTCCTAGGTACCATGGTATACCGCCGCAGTCACCTGTGTATGTCTCTAAAAAAGATAGGCAACTAGGTTGCCAGCGCGCGAACAGTCACCAGGCGGGTACAGTCGACAGTCGGGTAGACCACAATGAGCAGGGTATCGAGCCCGAAACCTGTCAAGGGTATCGAAGGAAAGTGGTATGGAAGACAACTAAGGACCTAGAATGGATTCGAGACCCACGAAGATCCGTGGAAAATGTAATCGACGAAATCCCAAGACAAGCCCTCTATATGTGTTCTCCACCACGATTGGTCCAGCTTTGGAGGGGTTATCTCCGCTACCTTTCTGCACATGACCTCATGTTTAGCCCCTGTGTTAGAGGGGGGTCCCAGATAACTTTCATGATATTGGACTTGGACACTCCCTAACTCAGACTCCAATGTTTGATTTAATGGCCTTGAAGAGTTTCCTCTCCAACCTAATTCAAGGCCCTAACCCTAAACTAGTTGGTTGACCCTACAAACATAAAAGGTCTAATGAATTTTAAATTTAGTGTTAATTTTTATGGCTTGTCTTAAGTCAAAGTTTATGAAAGTGAAACTAGTGATGTTTGAAAGACGAAAAACAAATAAACAGAAAGATGGAAACAAAATAACTTCTTCTTGAAAACAACTTTTCAAACTAAAAATAAATAAAATTTCTAAGATCTTTAAACAACAAACTCAAGCAGGATTTCACTCAACTATGAACTACTTATGATCTAAGTAAACTGTCAAGAACTTATGAAAGCAAAGACTTTTCCTAGTTATTAATGCAAACCAACACTATTTAACCAAACAAATAAATATAAGATATTTTTTTTATTTGAATGCTCACAAAGCAAAAAGGAAAAATATCAACAAATAAAGACCAAGAAAACTTCTGGCCTAAGCGCAGGTTGCAAAGAGTCACTTTAGAAATAACACACAAGCAAATTAAAACTGGACTCTCACACTTGTCTAAAAACCCTATGAAAATAAAATTTTGACGAAAACTTCTTAATGAAAAAAAAAGAAGAAGCTATTGGTGTGATCAAACCTAACTTACTGACCACTATGACAGAGACTCAAAAACCTGAGAGGTATAACTCTTGTCAAAGGAAAGGATGTCTACCTTACTTTAAACAAGAATTTTCTGCACATGCGCGTTGCTGACAGTTCAATAGCAAGTGTATGCAGACGAGTTGTGTAAAGTCAAGGCACATGTACACGTGTGCAGTCCTTATATAGGTCACGTGTATCTCTAAAACTCTAGGACAAATGAAAGACCAAGCCATCAAGCCCAAGCAGAGACTACTGGTACTGAGAACCAAGATCTCTTGAAGACTCAGACACTTACTTTAACATAAGAAACAAAAATAAAATAATTAAGGGAAAACTTCATAGAACAAACCAATCCGAGGTGAAACCTAAGCTATAGACTGAAAACAACAAAGACTATAAAGAGTTCCAGAAAACCCCTGAGAAGGATTATTTCTGACAGGAGAGAGGATGACTGCCTCTCTAAAAGAAATTTTCTGGAATCATACATGCAACCGACACTTCCTTAGCTAGCATGTACACATGGGCTGTGGGAAGGTAGGGCATGGGTACACGCGTTCAGACCTTATACAGGCCGCGTGTACCTATGTGGGTCTCAAAAAATGTAGTCAAGAAAAGAAACATAGATAACTGGTATGGAAGACCAGAAATTCTGTAAGCTCAAACTTTTGCAGAAACTTTAAAAACAAGGAATGAAACCAGTTTTTAAAAATACCCAAGAAAAAACATTCCCAGAAACCCTAGAGATCCCCATTATGGTCGCCAATTCTGTTGTGGGTGGGAAATACCTCCTACGGACTAGCACTAAGGGTTTTATCATGCATGCAGAAATGACCTAAAGATTCTTACTTTTTACCATCATCCCATGCCTGAATCCCCATTACTCATATATAAATACAAGGCTCAAGATATTAAGTTGACGTACCTTATTTTTCGTGTTTGATGTTGATCCCTTTTTTATCTTGGTCATTCTTTGACTGCAACTCTCCTCCCAATGCCGACCTGCATTCACAAAAGACAAACAAATAACTCTACATGCATTTGATCTATGAACTAATGGTTTAGAGATTTAATCAATGGAGCAATCAATATCCAAATAATGAAAATCTCATATGGCGGGACGGGAAAATAAATTCTTTTATTAACTTCACCATGATACCTTACAATGATAAATTCGGCTACTTCTCCTCGATCTTGGTCTTGGGATCTTCTTTCACTGTCTTCCAATTGCTTTGATCTATACTTCTCTTTGCACAAGGATGGCTAAAGGTTGGGACAAAGGGAATGCTCAATCGAGTATAGTTTATTTGCTATGATTTTCCTCCTTTCAAATGAGACCCCTACCCCTTATTTTATAGGTTAGAAGGAGCTAGGTATTTGGTCGAATGACCGACCATGCATGGCCGAAAGGTTTAGTTAACTTACCCAAAGCTGCATGTTCCGTCAACAAATTTCCTTTTTTCGTGCTTTTGTAGGTACACGCGGGCTGTCTTGGGTCAGCTAGCGTGTACACGTGTGCAGTAATGGAGTAGGGCGCGTGGGGCTTTATAAAAGGGGTTTTTAAGAAGAGTTGTTCAGTAGTGTTTTGGCAAAGAAGGAATCTGAGATGGCCTGAGGCCATGTAAGCATGTCTGGTGCAAATTAAGGTTATAACACTAGGCCACCATATGGTTGTTTTTATGTTAGGGCACTTGTTATCATTTTTTATATTGGGCACGTGGTGCCATTTTGTAAAACATGTACAATTTAGACGATGTTGAATACACACACACATTTCATGGAACATTTTTTATGAATCTCATTGTATCTGCATTTTATGTTAATGAATGTATGAATTTCAAAGTGTATGAATTTTATGTGTATGAACGTATGAATTTATTTAATTTGATTAATTACTTTTTAAAGTGTTACTGAAGTCTATGTATGTAAGAATAATTCATTTTTTCTAAAGTTATTATAAATACTTGCGTTACACATTAACAAATATTTTATGGTGGAAAATATTGTTAAGTGCTAAATCTATACGCAATTAATGGTTCTCATTACCTAAATTTGACAAAAGACTAAAGACCCATCCTAGTTAAGACTCTAGGAACCAATAATCAAAATCATGTAGGCTAACATAATCACAATAGAAATAAGAGATTTGAAACTTCACATTACTCTATACAAAATGAAGCATGGTTCATTATAATGGCAATCACAACATGTTACAAGGGTTTCTTAATACAAAATCAACACATAAAATATGAGTGCACAATAAAGTCTCACATCAAATGAAAATATACCTAAAATTCTCCATTAAGCTTGCCAAAATGTTCTACAATGTAGAACAAGAGGAGAGCTCCTAAATACCCAAACTCTCCACCCTTTACAATGGAGAGAGAGAACTCTTCTTTATAGAGTGAGTCTCTTCTCTTATACATTAAAACATTATTATTTTCTAACTAACTTCATGACAAGTCAAATAAATATCATAACAATGAATTAGTTAGATCTCTCCTCAATCCATGGTTGACCATGTTACAACGTGTGGACATTAGCCTCTCCAAAGCAATTCTCCCTCATTCAAAAATAGTAGTAGTATGCACCATATAATGCTCATGAAGGGGACCCACCACCAAAAATAGGCATCAATCCAATTCAAATGCTAAGTGTCCACATGGAATGTTTCCTCCAAGAATGTGCATGCATGCAACCATTCCACATGTGTGAATTCCAAGGTATCCAAATCCATGGATGAATGTGCAAGATACAAAGTGGACGGGGAATCCACAAAATGGTATGTGATCAATGTCTAGCCTTTCCTTTCCTTGCCTTTTTTTTTCTTGATTTCCTAGCATTGCCTTGCCTTTGCTTTCCTAGCCTTTCCTTGCCTTTGTCTTGCCTTGCATTCTCTTACCTTGCTTTTCCTTTCCATGCATTTCCTTGACTTGCCATGCCTTTCCATGCCATGTCATGCCTTGCCTTTCCTTTCCTTCACTTTCCATGCCATTCAATGCCATTCCATGCCATGCCTTGCCTTGCCATGCCATGCCTTTCCTTGCCTTGACTTGACACTCCTTGTCATGCCATGCCATGCCTTTCCTTACCATGCCATGCCTTGCCTTCCTTGCCATGCCATGTCTTTCCTTGCCATGCCATGCCTTGCCTTCTTTGTCATGCCATGCCTTGATTTTCCATGCCATGGCTTGCATTTCCTTTCCTTTCCATGCCATGCCATGCCTTGCCATGCCTTTCCTTTCCTTGAATTGCCATGCCATTCTTTTCCTTGCCTTGCCATGCCATGCCTTGGTCACATCAACACTATATTCATTTGGATATCACATAGCTCATATCCATGCATATACATTACCAATTTCATATGAGAATCCTTATTTGTATTAATGTTCAATTAATAAATGTGTGTTTATTTACACGTTGCATTGCATTTATTATAAATAATTTTGAACTAGATCCACATGAACAACCCAATATGGGAGAGATGTTCATGTAACATAACACATTAAAATAATAATAAAAACTTAATAATTAATAATAAAAAATAAAAATAAAATAACAAAAATTTATGTAGGCTCCATATATATGAGTGTGTGCACAAAGTTGGATGAAAAAGTGGCAAGGGGGTCAACAGGAATGCGCACTCACAGGAACATGTGCACATTCTTAGGAATGCACACAAGTTCCTGATTCTGTAGGTTTGGAAAATCTCGAATCTCCACTCATCTTGCGACGCAGGCTCGTTGATAGGAACACGTGCACGTTCCTTTGTCATACCATTTTTAACTGGCCGCGGGCACGATTTGTGCCCATTTTCACACATCACACTCACGTTTTTACCCTCATTGAGCAAATATATAGGAGTAGAAAAGTCAATATCTTTCCACCGTGTCCCAGTCAAGCTAGGTATGTTTGATTTCTCTTATTTTCCTCCCAATTTAGTAATTTTTACTTTTATTCAATTAATTTAATATATTCTAAAAGAATCTAAATTATAGAAATTTGTAATTTTATAGAGAAATCTCATCTAGAAAATTTAGAGAGAGTCACCTCTTACGTTACCTAACATTTCCCCTTTAAAATTAACTTACAAGAAATGTGATTATTTTATGTTTTTTTTTAATTTCTTAAAATATGTATTGATGTTTTTTTGTAAATTTCTATTTTAATTAAAAAAAATTGACCTAATTTACATGCCATGCCTTATTAAATTGCATCATATATTATAAAATGGAACTCGAAGACAATGTAAACATCCCACAAGAAGACCAAGGTGAGAAAAAACCCAACCCACCACAACCACCCAACTGATCCAGGTGGATATCAGTGGCCACCCACCTTTTCCAACTGGCTCAAAACAATTTTCTGGCAATTTTGGTAATTTACTATTTTTAGCAGTTTTCACTTCCAGAGTCGTTTTGAGGCCCTAAATGATGTTTTTTGGGAAAACATGTTTGCAATATGGGAGTTCCTTTGATATTGAGGCTAAAATGAATCTCCTCGATGATACATTTCCAACGGGCTATCATGCACCTAAAATGGAGATCGCATGCAAAAGTTACAACCCCAGGAAGTTGATGTACTAACTTACCCAAATGAGGCCGACATGACTTTTGGAGCTTCATCTCATAGGGTTAGGTTTTTGGATGTCTAGGTTTTTTGGCATTATTTTTTATTGTAAAAAGGCCTTCAAAGCCTCATTGTAATCATCTTCTTGCGAATGCGAGTAGCCGTCACATCTATTCTCAGAGATAAGCTGCTACCATTCTAGCGAGTCTTTCACTCTGTATTTTTACAGTCTTTGTACATTTCTTTCATTAATAGAAATCATGTATTACTATATATATGTGTTTATGGTTGCATCTATGATACATTTCTATTATATTATTGAATATCTGTGATATCTCTGTGCATTTCTTTATTATATCTCTGCTCTCATTTCGTGCCAAAAATAAATCCGGATCACTAGCATAGACACATAGATTGATGAGGGGTTGGCCATATTGAGAACAATTGTAAATTAATTAAGGGGCACAAGAGAACCTATAAGAGAGTCCTTGGCCACTTCATTGGATGTCATTGTGAGGTCCATTCCAAGTGCCCAACGATAATTAATTTCTATTTCTCAATACAGGGCTAGAATGTTTGATTTTTACCGCATTGGACTTGATAGAAACTAAGTTGGAGACTTGGGTATTTCAAAACAAGAACTCATGTCTCTTTTTATTGATCCCCAAACTAGACAATGACCACCTGTCAACAAGCAACACATTTTCATTGACTGATGCATCCACCCACAAATTAGTCAACACTGGATGAATAGGTGGTACATGGTATTTGATAAACCTCCCTGCAATAACAGGGAGGTGCCTTTATATTTTTTGAGAAAATTATGGGAAAAATTTGTTATGGGTCACCATGTTAACTACCTTGACATTGGTGACTTTCAGGGGGTGGGTCGAGGGTCCTCACAGGACTGAGAGCGACGAACCATGCCCAGGCCCAAAACCACTCGAGGTGCTTCTTCGAGCAAGATAAAAAATATTGATTTCCAAGATGCTCCTGAGGGTGGTAGTGGTCAATGAGTGACCAATGACTACCATTTTGTATCTATACCACCATATGGTTGCTTTTTTTTTTTTTTTTATGTTAGGGCTCTTTCTATCGTTTTTTATATTGGGCACGAGGTGGTCTTTTGTAAAAAATGTACAATTTAGTTGATGTTGAATATATATATATATATATATATATATATATATATACATTTCTTATGAATCTCATTGGAGTCTTAACTAGGATGGGTCTTAAGTCTTTTTTCAAATTTAGGTAACGAGAACCATTAATTGCATATGGATTTAGAACTTAACAATCTTTTCCACCATAAGAGATTCGTTAATGCATAACACAAGTATTTATAATAACTTTAGAAAAAACAAACTATTCTTACTTACATAGACTTCATTAACACTTTAAAAAGTAATTAATCAAATTAAATAAATTCATACATTCATACACATAAAATCCACACACTTTGAAATTCATACACACACACATACACAAGAACCAATAATAACAATCTTGTAGGTTAACATAATCACAATAGAAATAAGAGAGTTGAAACCTCACATTACTCTATCCAAAATAAAGCATGGTTCATTATAATGACAATCACAACATGTTACAAGGGTTTCTCAATACAAAATCAACACATAAAATATGAGTGCACAATAAAGCCTCACATCAAATGAAAATATACCTCAAATTCTCCGTTAAGCTTGCTAAAATGTTCTACAATGTATCCCAAGAGGAGAGCTCATAAATACCCAAATTCTCCACCCTTTACAATGGAGAGATAGAACTCTTCTTTATAGAGTGAGTCTCTCCTCTTATACAATAAAATATTATTATTTGCTAACTAAATCAATGACAAGTCAAATAAATATCATAATAATGAATTAGTTAGATCTCTCCTCAATCCATGGTTGACCATGTTACAACATGTGGACATTAGCCTCTCCAAATCAATTCTCCCTCATCCAAAAATAGTAGTATTATGCACCAAATAATGCTCATGAAGGGGACACACCACCAAAAATAGGTATCAAGCCAATTCAAATGTAAGTGTCCACATGGAATGTTCCCTCCAAGAATGTGCATGCATGCAACCACTCCACATGTGTAAATTCCAAGGTAGCCAACTCCATGGATGAATGTGAAAGATGCCAAGTGGATGGGGCGTTCACATCAAAGTATGTGATCGATGCCTAGCCTTGCCTTGCCCCACCTTTGCTTGCCTTTATTTCCTATCCTTGCCTTGCCTTTGCTTGCCTTGCTTGCCTATCCTTGCCTTACCTTTTCCTTGCCTTGCATTTCCTTACCTTTCCTTGCCTTTCCATGCCTTGCCTTACCATGCATTTACTTGAATTTCCATGCCATGCCTTGCCATGCCATGTCATGCCTTACCTTTCCATGACATGCCTTGCCTTGCCTTCACTTGCCATGCCATGCCATGCTTTGTCATTCCATTCCATGGCATGCCATGCCTTGCCTTACCATTCCATGCCTTGTCATGCCTTGCCTTGCCTTACCATGCCATGCCTTGTCATGCCTTGCCTTGCCTTCCCTTTCCATGCCATTCCTTTCCTTTCCTTGCCATGCCTTGTCATTCCTTATGCCCTTTCCAGCCCATGCCTTGCCTTTCCATGCCTTTCCTTGCCATTCCATGCCATTCCATGACTTGCATTGCCTTGCCTTGCCATGCCATGCCATGCCATGCCTTTCCTTGCCATGCCTTTCCTTGCCTTTCCATGCCATGCCATGCCTTGGTCACCTCAACACTATAGTCATTTGGATATTGCATAGATCATATCCATGCATATACATTACAAATTTCATATGAGAATCCTTATTTGTATTAATGTTCAATTACGAAATGTGTGTTTATTTACACAATGACTTGCATCTATTATACATCATTTTGAACAAGTATCCACATACCAAAGTTCCACATTTCAATTTGCATGTTTAAACAAATTGCAAAACTATCATCATCATAAACATATAACAATAAAAATAATATCCCACAACACATCAATAGATCCATATGTATACATATCAAATGTCTATATGATTCTAACTAAACCCATCAAATACTAAGCAATGAATCACTAAGATTTAATTAAAAATCAAAGTTCTAACCTTCTAATGCCAAAATATAGGTTGTTGCATTTACAAATCCATAGAACACAACTATGATATAAAATAGAGTAATCCCTCCTTTCATGTCTTTCCATGTAGCTTCTGATTTTAACCTATACAACAATAAATATATATCTTTCCATAACATTATGTAAGGAAACATCCAAATCAAAATGTGGATTGCCATGAAACAATAATCACAAAAAAGGGAACATTTCTCATCCCAAGAAATAAAAAACATCTTTTATAGGGACATATGACTTAACTTTATATCACAAGTTTCCTTTCCATCCATTGAAGTGTTTTTTTCTTGCCATGCCTT
>ML820080.1:58058-71758 GCA_009831015.1 Picea engelmannii | reverse complement strand
TGGCTCTTACCATGTATAGGAGTGTGAGAGGGATACATGAAGGGTGGGTAGAGAGAGAGTGAGAGGGAGACAGAGAGGGGGGGGGGTAGATGTAGGAGAGAGGAGTAGATGTAGGAGAGAGAGAGAGAGGGGTAGGGATGGGGGAATGGAAAATAACAAATAGCTTATAATAACACATGTGTGTTCCTATAGCTCATGTGTGTTATTAGGAACGCATGCACATTTCTAGAGCACGTGCATGTTCTTTTGAATTCAATTTTCTTGGGGCAGGATTGACACCATGCATGCTGACTTAGTTCCCTCATATTTAGGTTTGGGATGACAAACCTAGTGGTTTGGTATGAAAATTTATAAAAAACCTCCATTTTTTTGAATACCTCTCTATATCTTTGTCTTTGACACTATTTTTCTATAGGCTAAACAATTCAGTTGTTGTCGAAACTACAAACATAGATAGAGTCGACTATGCAGATTCCAAATATATAGTTTTTTTTTTTAATTAATATTGTTTACTATTTTTAATCTATTTTTGTCTTCGTATATATCAAAATCCTAGAATACATACCTCTCTTATTTCTGCTATAACTTTTTGTTGGCTTAACCATTTCTTGAATGAGTTGTATGCTACACTAGAGGAGACCGATATCTACGATCTAAAAAAAGAGAATAAATTCTTTTGATCATGTTAAGTGATGTAACCAATAAACTTGGATTCATTCACAAGATCTAAAAACCATGCAAACACACAAGAATTGAAAATAACTCTCTTTTTTTCCTTCTCCATCCTAACTATTACAATGGAAGTTCAACCCTTATAACTACCATATGAGATTTTCGAAAACAACTAATTTTAGGAAATTCTCACATGAATCTAAAGTTGACCAACAACTAAGAGATAACTAGAGTAACACTACTTGTCAACTCACTTTTCTGATTAAGTTCATAAACTAAGAGATAATTGATAATTAAAAATTTAAAAATTCTCATAAAAACACTAAAACCCTAATTTGAGGCCTTATATGAAGGAATTTGGACCTAGAAAAGTGTCAAAACGATGTTCGATCTAAAGGATCAGATCGACACGACAGTGAAATATTCGAGACACAACTCCCTGCAAAATTTCATCCCAAACAGATAACTAAGTCAAAAGTTATGACCCTCGAAAAATCCTTGCATCATTAAGACCCTCTTAGTGTGCACGAACAAAAGGCGTTCTAATTTAAAAGATATATTGAATTTGATAATTTAAAAAATATATATAATTATAATTATAAATTTCCAAAATATACACCACACTAGAAGAACAGATTCTCTACAAGTATGCAAGTTTTTGGAATGAAATTCCATCGTTAAGGTACTCAACACCTGCATGAACAAAAACATATAAATTATATTTTGTTGGAAAAATAACATACCACTGTTAGAAAAAATCAAATTTGACATAGTTATTCACAATTTATATGAATAAAATTTGTATATTTAGAAATCTAATTCAATTTCCTATGTTTCATCTTCTTACACCATATTCAAATTCATTGTAAAAGTACCTTGAATAATCCCTCCAAGTTAACATATTGTTGTTTTTCCATGTTTGCATTGCCACTAACATGTGATGAGAGACCATCATTAACTTGCACACACACACACACACATTGAATGAATAACAACTATCCTAGATCTATTTAACTCCGAATCTATCAAGCCCCGAGAAAGATCAAATCTCTGCAAGTGCAATCCTTTTTTAGATCGCAAAACTTGAGGAAAGGTTAAACGTTTTCACCTAGAAAAAATGATCCCTCTCGATGCTTAATAGATTAGGATTTAAATGGATCTAAGATGATTTAAAAACATAAACAATCACCTTTAAATAATCAATCATCATATTTCAACCCTAAAACAAATCATTACGACAAAAGGAAGATATATAGGCTAATTTAAAAACATTAACAATCACCTTTAAATAATCAATGGTCATATTTTAACCCTAAAACGAATCATTACGACAAAAGGAAGATATATTGCATCATTACTAACATGTTTCCGTATAACAATTTCCCACCCAGGGCTTATAATGGGTTAAGTTATGAGTAATAATTGTATTGTTTAAGGATTTGTTTGTTAATTTGTTATTATTCTTATTAAAAAAGGTTAATAATTTGTTACGACCAAAATGGTGTCAAAATCTGATATAGTCATGGTGGAATGTAATCGTTGTTGAAATTCCAACTCAACATAATTTGTTAATAGTTTTTATTGTTCGTATGATTTAATAATTCCAGCTCAGTATATTTTGTAATAAATGGTCACCTAGTCTTTGTACAAAGATGTGTCACACATTTTGGTAGAGTATGGATAATATATCAATGTTTTTTTAGAAAACATTTGGTGAATGCAATGTTTCCTTTGCCACATTACCCTCGAAGTGTCATATATACTTGTTTTGTTTCTAAGAAATGTATGTGTTTTGTTTCAAGTTAGCTCGAGAGTATTCAACTAAAAATGTGTATAGAAATTTTCACCACATAGATAATAACATGGCCTTCTAATAAAAGTGTACATGTTATCAAAAAAATATAAATATGCACATGCTTTCATTTCTTTTTCATTTTACTAAGGAAGCAGGGAAAAGTAAAAAAAAAGCAGGTCCATTTGGCTCCAACAGGGTGATCGGAATACAAAGTTTTTCCATCGATATGCCAATTATAGAAAAAATCAAAATGCAATTTGGGAGATGAAGAATGAACAAGGCATCACTCACTCGGGACAGGAAGACATCGAGTCTGAAGCAGTGAGATACTTCAAAACTATATATGAAGACACGAGAAAAAACACTATTGTGGATAAAGTGAAGGTAGCACAAATTTTCCCTAGCTTATTCAAAGAAAGTGATGTCCAAGAGCTTGAAAATCCAAGCACTGTAGAAGAAATCAAACTAGTGTTGAAGAGATTTTCAAAGGACAAGAGTCTTGGCCCGGATGGATGGACGATGAAATTCTTCCAGAAGTTCTTTGATCTAATAGGGAAATATGTACATGAAGCAATGGAGGAGTCAAGGATTTCTAGTTCGATGGTAAGTTATTTAAACTTGAATTTTCTAGTTCTTATCCTGAAAGTGGATAAGCCTGCAAGATTAATTTAGGGATTTTAGACCCATTTCCCTCTATAACCTAGCTTACAAAGTGATTGCTAAACTAATTGGGATCCAATTGAAGTCGCTCTTGTCAAAATCCTTATCCATAGAGAAGTTTGGTTTTTTAAAGGGTAGGCAAATATTGGATGTTGTTGGTGTAGCACAAGGTTGCTTACACAACATTAAAAAAAAAAGTTGAAAGCCCTAGTTTTAAAGCTGGATTTGCAGAAAGCATATGATTGTGTCAATTGGGACTTCCTTAGGATAATTATCTTAAAGACTGGCATCAGGCTTAAGGATACAAAATGGATCATGAGCTTTGTAATCACTCCATACTATGTGATTATGGTAAATGAAGGACCTACCTCTTTCTTCAAAAGTGGGCGCGAGATAAGACAGGGATGTCCCTTATCTCCTTTACTCTTCATCTTTGTTATGGAGGGACTGAGTCTATTACTTAAGTAAGGTCATTCTGATGGAAAATTTTCGGGGGTAAAGACCTCACAACTTCTCAAGATATTTCTCCTTCTGTTCATGGATGAAGTCCTAATATTGAACAAAGCTCGGGCTTTAGACCGAGAGGAAATCGCTGCAGTAATTACTATGTTCTGCGGGGCTTCGAGGTTGGTCATAAACCCATTAAAATCCTCTCTCCATCACTCAGGTATTGATGATCTGGACTTGAAAATTTATAAAGCCATTTTTCTCTATAAATTTGTTGAATTGGATGCAGGTTTTTGGTACCTGGGTTATTTCCTCAAGCCAACAAACTATAGGGCGGAGGATTGGAGATGGATTTTGCAAAAAAATGAAAAAAGAATCGGAAATTGGTGTCATCATTGATTGAAATTGGGGGGGAGATATGTGCTGGTTAAATATGTTCTAGAAAGCCTCATGGTTTGTTGGGTGGAGATAACAAACATCCCTATCTCAGTCCTTAATAAGATTAGAAAACTGATGTACAAGTTCTTGTGGTCAGGTTGTGGGGAGTCAGAGGGAATTCACTTATGGAAATGGGAGGACCTGTCAAAGCCTAAAATCTACGGTGGTTGGGGTTTCAAACATCTGATTTGGTTTAGCAAAGAGCTAGTGGAAAATGCTATGTGGCGTTGTCTAATGAAGGATGGGATATGACACATGGTTATCATGGATAAATACCTTCCATCCTACTCAATGGTGTCCTAGTTGAGAAAACCATGCTCGACCACTCCAAAATCCTTAAGCACCTAGAGGTGCCTTCACAAAGCTTTGCAGGTGGTGGCACATTGGAAAACCTAGAGGCCAAGCTCATGAACTTCTATTCGCCTTGGAGAAGACGTTATCCTGGGGATGGGTAATCAATCCTTCTTATCTAGTGGACTCACAAGCTCTCTAAGGTTGTGAGGCTACAATTTTCTCTTCCAAATTGCAGATAGGGGTAACCAACGAACAAATCTAAAATAGTGGAAATCGACCAGGGAGTTGGGCTTGGTTGGACCAGAGGCAGAAGAATATGATGATTACTGTAGAGCTCTAGCACACGAAGGGATACATTTTATAGATACCCTAGATGAGATATTTTGTATTGGGAACACATCCACAGGGGGTTATGACAACACAAAATGATTATGATACTATATCATTGAAGATCTGGACAAGAAGCACAAATTGATGGCACAACTCTCTTTGGCACTAGGAGTTGACACACAAAATCAAACTATTCACTTGGTTGTTGATGGAGAACAAGATTCTCACTTGGGAAAACTTGCAAAGAAGAGGGAGGTAGAGGCCAAGCATTTGTTCCCTTTGCAAAAAATACTTAGAAACAAAACAACACTTGATGATACACTATATATTCACCCAACGGGTATGGACAGGGGTGTTGGAAACACTCAAGTTATTTTTAGATTGGACAGATGGAAATCTACAATATCTCTTCAAGGATTGGTGTCACAAGCATCCTCTTTGGCACACACTACCTTCTATTATCATTTGGCACATTTGGATGGAAAGAAATACAATGCTATTTGAGGAAGGACAATCTTCCTCCATTGTAGTGATCTACAAGATTTTGGGATGGATCTAGAATTCTAAGAAGAAGTCACCTCCTTTTTTCAAATCAAAACTTCCTCCAAAGATAACTTGTAGTAGACCCGTAGGCTGGTTTGACGGGGTTGCACAAAGAAATGGGTAGATCAATAG
This sequence comes from Picea engelmannii, assembly GCA_009831015.1. Lineage (NCBI taxonomy): Eukaryota > Viridiplantae > Streptophyta > Pinopsida > Pinales > Pinaceae > Picea > Picea engelmannii. The sequence goes on along the minus strand of ML820080.1, from coordinate 66,447 downwards.
AGCAAGAGGAGTAATTAGTGTAAATATCCAAACCAAATACATGTGGATGCTCAATTATGGTCAAGGCACTAACACTAGAGAAAATATCTTAGGAGTATGGCCCCTGCTCTCCTTGACTATTCGTCTTCATATATATGATATACAAGTGGTCGATGACTCAAAGATTGTAATTGACTGGCTGAACAAATTAAGTGACATTCAGGTCATGGGTTTGACCTTTTGGAAAAAGAGGATTGAGATCCTCACCTTGGAATTATCAACATTAGAGTACATGAAATCCTACAAAGAATTCAACCGGGAGGTAGATGTACTCTCCAAACAAGCACTAGGACTCCAGGAAGGGAAGACGAAATACTTTCAGATGGAGGATGGACAAGAAGGTCCACCCCTGTTCCTCTCCCTATACCAAGGCTTTCTGCTGCTTATAGGTTGTCCCGATTTCTAGGATTTAGTTTCTTGTTGGATTTGATTCTAGGRGGGTTGCTTGGACATAAAATTTATTTTTTATGGTAGATGGTGTTCACATATTAGGGAGGGTGTAGGAAAGATAGGTAAAAATCCTCTTYAGTCTTCTTCGGGCTAACARAATTGGCATAAATATCTTGTTTTTGGCTAGGAAGCTTCAATGCGATCATTGTAAGTGTGAGGTGATCTTATATATATATATRTRTGTGTGTGTGTGTGTGTGTGTGTGTGTGTGTGTGTGTGTGTGTGTGTGTGTGTGTGTGTGTGAATTTTTTCATGTGAAAAAAAGGGCAAAGTACAAACACAATCAATGTGAACAATTTTAGTGACTTATTTTAGTTTTTGTTGGGCCGTTTTTTTTCATTTTAGTTTTTGTTGGGTATTTAACAATTGTAATGATTTTGTCTCTTCAACATGTACAAGGTTGCGGTTTTTATTATTATTTTATTAATTAATAGTTTTTGTTTAATAATTGATTATTTATTATAATTTAATCTTAATAAGTAAAATCAATTTGTTATTAAAATGGAAAATATTTAAATCGTTAACCCGGAGAATGTTCCGCTCAAAAAATAAAATCCAAACACTTCAACCCTTGACAATGTGAAGACTAAAAACAAAAACACTTTAACCCTTCACAATATGAAGGCTAAAAACAAAAAAACTCAAACACATTGAGAAAATTGTCCATTCAAAAAATGAAATACTTGGTTTCAAATTAGTGGGTAATGATTCACATTGATTTCAATCCCCAACATTGGGAAGACCCTACTTAGTTGAATATTCAAGGAATAAGAAAAATGTGTAGGAGAATCTAGATATTAGGAGACAAAAATAAATGTCCAGTTGTTGTCCATGCATATCATGGTGTGAGAGAGGCTACATGTTGTTGCCTTGCATGGTGTTGATATGAGGGATTCATCAATGTCTAACAATATTTTAACATGTCTATAAATTGGTGTTATATATTTAAAATAATGGTTTATAAGCTAGGAAGGGAGGGAAAAAATAGAAAGAATATTAGGTGTCCGAGTCGGGCATGTGTGTGTCCTTGGTTAGAGGTTTTTAGCACATTTTTGGAATGGGGCCAACAGAGCACCCATATCTAGTGTAATACCTAGAGATTTTGTTTGATACAATGTGTTTTACCATTGGGTCTTTTATGTGAGGTTTGTGTATATTCTCCTTTGATCATTTGGTGTCATACCCTAGAACAATTATTATGGCTTGTGGGAAAAAATTGAAGAAATATTTGTTGAAGGAAGAGAAGAAAATGACCGGGTTGTAGATGTGGAAAGAAATTGCTAAGATAAAAATAAGTTATTTATTCTCTAAAAGACAATTATGTTTATTTTCATAAAGGATAAAATGAGATTTTGTGGAACAACGAAATTTTGAAGTTAGAATATTGCAGTAGAAGAGGTGTAAGATACACCCAAAGAGTTCCCTCCATGTCATAGAATCGTGTTTGATTGTTGTAAAGAAGAATTGAATTTTGTTGAGTGGTAAGATGCTTTCTATAACTCCCTTAGGTATAATTGAGTTGAATCCATTTAAGAGGAAATATGAAGGTGAGGAGCTCATACATATAGCTCCTTTTGTGAATACTTTATGAGCTACTGTGTGAGCAGTAAGATTCTTTGTATGAGCTCCCTCAAAATTATGTAAGACAATTTGAGTAAAGTTAGTGAAATGTGTTTTTTTTTAGTAATTGTCAATATTGTGGAGCAATTGTTAAGAGGGGTAAGAAGCTTGTGTCTCCTTCAAAGAAAGTTGAATTAACTAATCATGTCTATGATTTTTAATTTCTTATATAAGTCAAAGAAAAGGTATATCCATGAGTTGAGTGATTAAGTTTGGAAGGAGAACTTGGGTTGTATTGTTTATTTTTGCATGTTATTGATGCAAAGTGACTAAGAGAGGAATATCATTGAAGAGAGGTGCATTGTTACATATAGGTCAATAGATCACTGATAAGGTCATAACAACCTTAAAGTTCACAGTGACACAAAGTCTAGATGAGTTAGAATAACAAGTACAAAAAAGGAAGTGACATAAGCAAGCCAAAGAAATGTTGCAAAGAATGTAGGAGTTGAAGAAAACAAAGGAAGTCAAAGAGAGACATGAAGTTTATTGAGATACCTAAGGGAATTATATAGAAGGGAGGAACTGGACAAAGACCATAATTCAAGGTATGGAGAAGGCCAAAGATGAGGAAGATATCAACATTGGAAGAGTTTAAGAAAAAATACTATGTAGTCGGAAAACCCAAGCAAAGAGAGAAGCATTAAATCATTTTTTGGGATCTATTGAGGATGTTGGAAGAGTTGTAGTCTTGGTGTTTCATATTTTTTAGTGGTAGGAAATGTTGATAAAGAAACAATGAAGAGTTTGAAGATGATATCGCCATCGCAAAAGAGGCATGACAATTGACTTAGTGCCTATGAGAAGTAGTAATTTATGTAATTGAGTTTGTTGATATGAGTGCAATTAGAAGATATGAAGAGGATGTATGTGTCCAATGAAGGACAAAGTTGATAGAAAGAGAGGCTATATATGAATAGAATGTGCCAAAATGCCACTAAAATTTGTTGAAGCATTTGTGGATTGGTGACATTATATACACATGATGCCTATAAAATTTAGTGAACACATTGGAACAAATGAGTGCATGGAATATTTAAGAGAAATATTCTCTCAAAGAAGATGATGTTGACAAAGTTACAACAAAGGTGAATAAATTAGTCTTGCGCACCTATCAAACTAAAAAACAAAGGCACCAAGGGAAGAGGACTTTAAAGAAATTGTAGTTGAGAAGGAATATGAGACTACCTCACTAAATAAAGATGATGTAAATTGTGAGAATGGAGAGGTGAAGGAAGAAAATGCACAAAATGATGAGGTTCCAGTGGAAACCATGTGTCTTTAGAGAGATGATTTTGTTGGAGTATATGTAGATAACATTGATAAGGTGGAAGGTATTGACACTCAAATCTAGAATGTTCTTGGAATCCTTGGAGGTGTTGAAGAAGATATATAAATTTAATAGAAACCATTGATAATGTTGGAAAACATACAATTGTTTTGTATGTAGTATGAGCATAAAAACGAAATCAAAATATTGAAGATAATAACAATTTAGGAGGATATTGTATAGATAATTTTTTCATACAAATATTTATTCAGTTGCATATAATGAATATACATGTATTGATTAATTATTGAATGATGATCTTTACATCAAAGAGGGACGAAATTAAATATAAGGGACCAAATTAAATATAGCCAAGGTAACCTTTGTACAAAGAGTCATTGCTTTTAGTCATGACTTTACATTTATTATTATTATTTATTATCACTTTATTATATTATAATTTATTATTATTATAGCTTTATTTATTTTTTATTATGTATATAGCATTGCCCTTCCCTTAAAATTTCTTTGTCCTCAAAGCAAAGGTAATGAAGGATATAACTGTCGAAAATGATCTGACTCCCAAATTGCGTCTTCTTCTAGAAGATTCTTCCATTTAATAAGATATCCCTTGTTTATTTGAGAACACAATCTTTTCGAGACTTAATATTGGAAATTATTTCAATCCAAATGTTGAAAATAAGTTTGTGGTTTCCCAATGAGATAATTTCAGCTAAATGAGTGATTCCTTCATCCAATAGCGCCAACATCTCCAAATATTTGGTATGATCATAAGGGAAAGAAAGAAGACTAGCGTGACCATCATACCAAGCCAATTCTTCAATGAAGAAACCTTTTCAAACAATTTTCCATCACATTGCCGAATCATTCCAACTAACCCCAGTAGCATAGAACAAGTTGTATAACTTTATTATTATTATTATTATTAGATTTAACATGGTCTATGTTACCCATCAAGTCTTCGAACAACTTAGACTTTCACTTCTTCGTTATTGTAGGGGATGTATTTCTTTTAAAATAGCGTACAATATACTTCTTTACTTTGTAATGAGTCAGACCCGTTGACCAAAATTTGGTCATCTATATTGTCCAGCTCTTGGATTCATAAATGCCTTGATATCAAAAGAAGACATTTTTTGAACTTTTATAAGTTCATTATGAAACCCTCAGTCTAAGATTCTCCATGCATTTTGCGGATTGCAAATTGAAGTTCGTATGCTCAAGATATCCAAGTTTTTGTTCAACTGCCCAAAAAATGCTTCTTCCATGTGGAAAAAGCTAATTTTCTTGGAAATAAGAATTTGTGGAACCATGATCATTTTCATGGAACCATACCATGTCTTGGAACTATGTCCATATTTCAGAACCATAATGGAAACTTTCATTTCTTGGAACTTGGGATTATATTGGATCACTTTTTCTCTTGAACCCACACTTAGAATTTTTTTCCAAGTGTTACCCTCTCCTCTCTTCACCTCTCTTCCATATTACTCAACACTTAGCCTATTTTCGAAATATTCCTCTCTTATAACTCCACCATACTACTATACACTTAATTTCTCTTCTCTCCATTCCCTTACTCATTACTTCGAATATTTCAAATATTTGTTGGGTTCACAGATTCATTCACCTCCCTTCCCTCACCCCCGCAAGCCCGCGAACCCTCCAACCCACTACTCCCTCACCCTTCCCTACTCCACACATCCTATAATTAATTTTATTTTGAGTATGGAGGTCGGTTGGACTCTCCATACTCCATTTCCCTTCCCCCTCACATATCCTCACGTTTTCCCTCGACACTCTCACCTCACTCCCCAACCCGCCAACCTATCTCCACAACCTACAAACTACTCCCTCGAATTTCGCTACCCATAATTTTCCCTTCAATTACCTATTATACATCCTTCCATACTTAACTTATTTTCTCAAGTTTAATTACATTACATTCCGATCCAATAAGATCCTTCCATATGCCAGGAAGCACACAATTTGTGACACATGGCGACGTATTATTGGATATACTTGGAATCTAATGAGATTCTGACACATGGGATATGACTTGACAATGAATCAATGATGAATCAGTGCTAACTGGGCATGAGGTAGACGATGATGGGTTTCCAAAAAAATATTATTTTATTCAACAATTTTCCAAGGGCCGAATCCTCCAAGCTCCATAATTTCTTCTCTTCTTTGTTTCTTACTAAGTGTATGAAACACTTAGTATTATATAGTATTATATACCATGAATATTTGTAATATCCCATGCATGTGGGATAACCTCTATGAAGAAAAAATCGATTTTTCATGAAGAAATCACAAAATTAATCCAAGAGGCCAGATTTGCCCATGAATTTTGATCGACGGTGGCTGAGTGTTAATCGTCTGAGGGCCATAACTTGAGCTACAGGTGTCGAAATCATGCAAACGTTTTACCATTGGAAGGTTATTTCGACATAGAAGATGATGGTATATGTTTAAAAGGATGATGGTTGACAATTTTTTCCTGTAAATTAAAATATCATTCAGAGGCACTTTTTAATGGGTCCGCATGACAACTCAACTTCACGACCTCATATCTTGAGATCCGAGCGACAGATTTGGGAATTTTTTTAATATTGTTGGAAATATAAAACGATGAAGATCACATAAGAAGTGGTTTAAAAGATGAAAATATCCACATTCTTACCATAAAAATAAAACACAATCATCTCTTAAAGGAGGCAGCAAATTAAAAATGATTCGAAATAAAGTTTATTTAAAAAACATTTATTTAAAGATTTTTGGGGCCCACTTTAAAGAACAAATATCAATGACTTAAATTAATTAATGAGTTTCCAATTTTATATTAATTAAAGTTATTTTCTAAAAAAGAAAAAACAATTTAAAGAGAAAAAGGAAAAACCCTAACTACTCAAGTAGTTAGAAGAGCATTTCTTTAAAAGGGAAAAGAGAGACTTCATGAGGTTCATAATTCATTTTTGAGAGGGAATTCAAAGGAGCAAGAGAGAAACATACTAGACATCATTATGTAATCAATATTTTGATCAACAAGCAAATATTTCCATTCTTCTCCATTCTTTTCTTCTTCTACACTATTTTCTCAAAGCTTTGTGTTTGTATTCTTGCAACAATCACAGGGTTGAGTTCTCAAGTGTTTTTCTTGTAATATACAAGACTTTTCATATATGACAATGGATCATTTGCAGCCATATATGTGACTTTCAAATGGATTTTGTATATTGTTAGATATCGTTTATGAGAAATACTCCACAAAGAATTACTTTCGGGGTTGATCTTGACCGTATCTTGTAAATTTGAGTTTTAAGTATGAGATATTTGTGGTTGACCTATCAATTTTTCTTTCCTTTTGTAACATTCCCCAACCACCAACACCACTACCGGGAAACACTACCCAAAACAAATTGTCTTCAACAGACTAGCTCTGATACCAATTTGTAACATTCCCCGACCACCAACACCACTGTCAGGAAACGCTACCCAAAACACCTTGTCTTCAACATAATAGCTCTGATACCAAAATGTAACATCCCCAGCCAACAAAAGACCGAGAAACATCACTACTCTGACATACATACATACATACATACATACATACAATACATACATACATACATACATACATACATACATACATATATAACATGCATATTTAACGAATTTAAATCAAATAACACAGAGTTACTGCTACCATACAGACTCAAGTGGAATTAACAATAATTCATACATGCAACATAATACATGATAAAATTCAAGGATCGCAGACATGCATAACATATATAATTAAGCACATAAATGAATCATACTTATATTTTAACTGGAGTAAAAACCACCAACTGCGTCCAGACCTTCCACAAACCTCCCAGCCTTAGACCGCATTGCTCATCACTCTTAGCAGTAGGTCACCCTTGATATGGGACTAAAATCCACCGGGCAAGGGATTCCTAGGCTAGGAAAGGTCAATAGCAAAGTCACACAGTTTAAGAGGAAGGATTCTCTCCCAGGAGTCACTTACGCCCACTTCTCACAAACTCTCATTCCCCACATGGCTGTCCCACCCCAAGAGTATACACCTTCATTGTCACATAGTCCATCGGTTGCTCCACCTCCCTTACCTTGGGATTCAACAACATGTAGGACCATAATTCTCAGAGCTCTGTAGCAGCTACGAGACTCCTTCCAAGAGAACTCACCTCCTCAACACACTCTCTCACCTGGAGAGAGTTGCTCATAGGCCTAACAACCTTCTTCTTCAATCCACAACCACCTCTCTCACCTGGAGAGAGATTTTCTCATAGACCTAACAACCTTATTCTTCGACTGCAATAACTAATTTGGGTAAGGTAAGGGATGACTCAGTAAATTACAGAGGTGCAAAATGGTCACGGGTTCAACATTGGCAGAATTTGGCTGGTTGTGGGCTTGCTCAGTGCATGAGTGAAATCATGAGGAGAGACGGGAAAATTGGTCTAGCATAGCAAAAAATGATGAAAGTGTGAGCCAAACTTTGGGCATGACTCCCCCCTGTGTGTGCGTGAGTGCTTGAGCGAGTGAGCAGGTATGTGAGAGTGCCCCCCCCCCTTAAGTCTATATGTGCCTAAGCCGACACCTGTCACTCATAAAGCACGTTCCTTTCCCTTTGGAAGTCACCTTTCCTTCCCCAGGAACATAGGGTAAAAACATATCCTTTTACACATCTTTTGGAATAATAAAAAAATATTATTCTCTTGGACTTAAGCCTTTAGGCTTAGCCCCTCTTTCCAAACTCTCATCCCCCTCTCCCTTACCCAGCCTAGTGGAGCTTAGCCTCCCATCACTCTTTCTTCGTGGTCGATCTACACACAACGATGTTTTTATATTAATAATATGAATATTTACATGTACAAAACATGCTCCTGGCCTTTAACACCTAGGCTCTACGACCTACTAACACATAAGCCTACCAACTTATAATTGCTCATCTCACCA
>ML820080.1:23751-35217 GCA_009831015.1 Picea engelmannii | reverse complement strand
CTGCGTATGGATTATTAGCAAAATTTTGGTCTCTGTGGCGTTTGTATGTGAAATTATTCGCATTGGAAAACTATGTGGGTGCCTCTTACTGTATGTAGTCATTTATGCTTTACCTATGAAAAGGGGTATCATTGGGGAAATTCTCAGGCCTTCCTTGCCTCTAGTTTTCTTTTTGTGATTCTTCTTTGTACGACAAGAATGTTAGCATTGCTCGTTACCTGTGGGTTATTTGGAAACTCTTCCTGTCATTTAATTGTTGGTTTTCGTGGCCATTATGCCTATGCCCTTGTATCAACTCTATAAATATAAATATGGAAATTTATGGTGGTAATAAGTTGTTTGTGCTTTTTTCTGGCCAAACCCTCAACTTGGTCAGCTTGTCCTCCTTTGTCTCCTTACTATTGATAGTTGTGTATTGAAACCTGTGTTTGGAAATTACTGTGGAAGGTGGCCAACCTAGAATTTAGTAAATGCATTGTTCATGCTCTTTTTAGTCATGATTTTGGTTGATTATTTGTTGTGCGAATATGAAAATAATGTTAAGCCCACTCATTTGTTTGGTAATAGAGTCTGTCAAAAGGAAATATTTGGGTTCAATGGAAGCGTTGCAAAACTATTGTTAAAGATACGACTTCTTGTGTTTTTTATTCCATATGCAAGGAGAACCTCTGTGTATGAGTTATATACACATTAAATGAGTCTTACAAACCCGAATAGAAAGGGGAACTACAACACTAAGGTTTTCTCTCTAGTTATTGAGATAGCTTCAATTTTCCTCCATTTTTGAGTTGACTTGAAAGCCTAATCCTCTTGATGAAAACACGGTCTCATTGAAGGCAGTAGGATTCAAAACTGAGTCATACCTTTCAACAACTTGTTTTAAAGGTGTTTTATTTATCCTTGATATTCTGTGTACTCTTGTTTGTTTATGAATTAATTTTCATGGTTGATAAAGAATATCTTGTAGAGTCAAGTGGAAGCATTTTGTTGCAAGCTGATCCATATCATTAGTTTCAATTTTATTTCAATGTTAGGGTATTTTTGTATGGTGCCCATCAGAGACTCCTAAATCTGAATTTGGGTTTGTAAAAGAGAAATACATTTTTGTATCTCAGAATGAAATAAAATCAAATTATTGTTCTATCTCTATCTCATACATGTGTCTTCATGAGTTGGTTTTTCCTTTCGCTTCTGACTCCAAGTTTACTTCAATGTAAAATATGTATACATTTACCTAGCTTTGTTTAAATTTTTATTTTTACATTGTTAGAAATATAAACCATAAAATCAGCCTTGATCCTTTGTAATTGATACTTGTGGATTGAGTGGAATATTTGAGGCTATAAACCCCGGATGACATTCACAACTATCTTGTCCTAGCCAGGCAAGATATGAAAATGATTGAGTAAGGTATTCCATATATTTTCCTCAACATTTATTTGGAGACCATATTGGGGAGATCTTCCATATCTCTCTTATTGATTGTATTCACGATTATCTTTGAATCTTTCTATTTTATTAGAATATTCTTTGACTGATTTTTCTCATGACATTACCTTATATAAGGCATCCTAATATTGAACATGGTCTTAAAGACCAGAATAGCATTGTCTTGACCTTATTCAATACTATTCTAGAAACTGCTAGTACCCGAGCCGAGCTTGAATGATCTTGGGAAGTAGTTGAACAAGATACAAGTATCTGTGAACACTTGGAAGCCAGACAAAGGCAACCTAGAAATCAACAATAACCTCCCTTTTTATAAGTCTTTGGTCTTCTTTTTCATGTCCTAAAATCATCGCATTTCTATAAGAAGAAGAGGATTATACCCTGAACCTACTCCTATAATTGAAATAGGAAAGAGGAAAGCCATTTTGTCAACCCATGAAAGCACTCTAAGGAGGACTTTGTCTGATTCTACCAGCTCACCTTTTTCACCCTTACCCATCACTTTCAAAATGATGTCTGCAGACGGTTCTAGTGGTGTTGGAGGTGCTTCATAATCCCAACCTTCAGCCTCATCGGTAATTGGTATTATAGATAGTCATCAAGTTCCTATCCAATCTGCTACCAACCCTGCTAAAGTTATAAAGAAATACAGGCTTTTTCAGTTTGAGGAAGATTCTACGACCACCCCATGGCATGTATCTTCTCCCTTTAATATAGAACCTGCTATTCGTCCGTCACCCAAGTTTAAAGAGAATCTTCCTAAGTTCTCAGGGAATAATATTGTTTCTAAAAACAAACACCTAGTGGTATTTTCTAATGCTTGTCATAATATCGGGCCTAACGATAACGATACATGCATGCACTTATTTATCAACTCGCTTGAAGGAAAAGCGACAACTGATTTTTTTGATCCTCCTCCAAAAATAATTTCCACATGGGAAGAGTTGGTTTATTGGTTCAAGTCCACTTATGGAAAATCCAAGAGCCCGAACGAAAATTTAAGGGAATATAACAATATTTCTTACAAAGATGCTGAGACTATTAATTCCTTTAAACTTCACTTAACCAAATTGTATAATCAAATTCCTGAACTAAGGCGCCCCCAAAATCAAGCCACTTTCATGCATTATTATAATGCGCTTCCCTCTCCTTATCGTCATAGGATCGAAGAAAAAGGATATTGACAATCTTGGCTCTGCTTTCCACACTTGCCTGGAGTACGCAGAGCAACTTGAAAGAACAGGACTCCCTAAAGGAGACTCAGTCAAGAAAACCGATATGTCTTCCCTCCTACAACTTGTTCAAGATATGAACAATCAGATGATAGGCTATGAACTAAAGGGGAATTTTCCCTCACTTACTCATGGGGCATCTTCTTCTTCCTCAATGCATTTTAGGAATACAAATGAGAACACTTTTCATCCCAAATCCATTATGTATCGTAGTTGGTGTAACTTCTGTGAACAAAATCATGAAGAAAGTACTCGTGAAGTTAAGAAGACTACCAGAGATAAAATATTTGGCAAGAATCCTGAAACCACTATCGTTGTTCTAGATTGGGAATAACCGGAAGATGTTATGATGATAAATACTAGGAAAAAATATTATGCTCCTAAAGGGAAATACGATCCTCCTTGTACTTCTTCCACTCCAACCTCATCTTCACAAGGTACTAATTTACAAATTGTCAAAATTCTCGAAAGTCAAGGAGTTTCTTCCCCTCTTCCCTCTTCCAAGTATAACATGCTTAACCAATTGGATAATATCAAGGTCGATTCTACTCTTTTGGACATGGTTGTCATCCTTGAACAACAAAATCATCTCAATATATTTATGGAAGGAAAAGCTTCTACCATAGCCAACCTTTTTGAAGAGGCAAAAGAACATGATCCCACAATAAATAAGATAGGTGTAAATAATTTTAGACACCCCGTAAAGAAACCTCCTTTTTTTATTTCTGTAAAAATTATGGATAATATATACCATTGTTGCCTAATCGATGGCGATTCAGGTCCAAGCGTAATGTCAAAAATCATCATGGAAGAGCTAGGCTTATCATGTACTAACAAAAATTCTAGAAGCATGCTATCCTATAATAGTTTGCATCGGTCAACTATAGGTGAAATCAAAGACATAACTTTAGTTCTGTTTGCACATCCCAAAATAAGGACAACCCTCAACATCCAAGTAATCGACATGCAAATAAGAAACTATTCTATTATCTTAGGAAGAGACTAGTAAGCCCTAACATGTGGATATCTTTCGCTTGATGGAACACACTTATCTATTCCCCGAAATGGAAATAATATTATAGTCCTAAGAGAAGGAAGAATTTCACCATACATAGAGAGCATTCCTCAACTGAATGTAAACTATCTTGAGGAAGACTTAGGGGTGTACTCTATCTTTATTGATGAGGGTGACACTATGATGCAACCCCCCTACTCCCCCATAGGGCTACACATCCTCCCGGTCAAGGATCTCCAATTATTGAGTCAAACGACTCTCTGAAACCTTGATGGTCTCGTTCTATATCTAAACACAGGCCCTTTGTTCTTTCTGGTGCAAATATTATGGCACCCCCAACCTTCCCCTTTGCGCTTGCGAAATCTCAGAGTTTGGGCGCTAGCTCCTTTTCTGATAAACCCCTCCTTGATGTGACCTTGGGTGATGACCTCACACAAACACGTGATTGTGGGCGCGCCCAAGAGTGGTTTGGAACCAAACTAATTTTTTCTCCACAATTCACCTCGAGCCACCACATGTCCTTTTACCAATACTGTGGTCTCAATTGTGACCTGCCCTCAACTTTTTAAAGCTCGAGCACCTTCTATCCCTGCAATGCGAGGTGTCGTCGATCTCACGATATTGACGGTGCTTCTAAAATGATGACTGAGATTAGTCCCTTCCAAGTCTGTGGATCAGATCTGACCTTTTCAAATCAACAGGCGTGATTTGATTTGCGATTCGACATTCAGAGTTTTCAAATCTCAAACCTTGATTTCTCCTGCAATGATAGATCTTCTGCCACGTGCCCTCTTCAATCGACGGTTCTGATTGTTTCAGGATTTCGGACTTTGGAAATCTCAAATCTCAACTCTTTTCCCATTTTCTTTTATCTGGAACTGGTAATCCATTGACGTGTGTCTCCCGTTGATCTGACAGATGCAATCCCTTTGGGTCTTCAGACTTCAGATTTCTCAATTCTCAACTTTCACTTTCCCTCAAAGTATGCGGATTTCTTCCGCGTGTCCACTTAAATCAAACCATTGAGATTTACTTCGAGTCTTTACCTGGATTCCACAAATTTTTCCCACGTCTCACCCTAAATATGATGGCTATGAATTAATTCAGGTCTTTACCCAGAGTCCACAGAATCATGCCATCTGTCCTCTGGATCTGACGGTTGAGATCTCCTTTGGACTTCGAGTTTCAGGAGTTTCAACTCTCAACTGAAACTCTCGAAGTGATTTCACCGAAGCCACTGATCTGCTGACATGTATCTCATGGCGATCAATGGTCAGGATATAATTTGACTACCTCACCTCCTCCTGGTCCATGAACTTCCAGAGTTGTGAATCTTGCGCCACTTGTCCTTCTTGACGATGGACAGTCCCAAATTACTTAGGGACTTCAGAAATTTGGTAAGTTCACTCTTCTGTGTGCACAAAGCGCTAAGTTATGTGCACCTTTATTTGATCATATGGTTGTTGGTCCTCTACATTGTGATCCAATGGTTGTTTTCGCTCCTCTTGAGCTTCCTATTTCTTCCGACTCAGAAGATTTTCTACGTGTTCAAAGGTTTCGACTTTTGCTCCTCCTACGAGTCCATATCTTGGAACTTGTCTACACTTATGAAAAGTGTTATCTCTTCTGAGCTTGATATCCTTGAATAGTTTGATTTCCCACACACTCCTTGCATTCCTAGGATTTTGATAACTCAGATCGAAGGATTTCTCAAAAATAAATTCTTCTTGCACTCCTTGTGTTCCTCTGTCATGGTTCTTCGACACTTGGTCTCTCCTTGATGTTGTGCACTCCTTGCACCTGGTCTAAGTTCCCTTTGTTCTCATTGAACTCTTCTGAGTCAATACAAGACTCTGTTGATGCACTCCTTACATACGATATGCACACCTTGCATACAAGTTTTAGAAGAGAAACAATTGAAACTTATCTAGTTTCATCTCAACCTCATATGATTAAATCTTAGCAATCATACTTGAATGAAATGAACTAAATCACACACACAGAACAAAACATTCATTCAATCACACATCAAAATGAACATAGTCTGAATGATTTCGACAATTATGTATGTTCTATTCATTCACGAAACAAATTACATTTATTGCAGTTCTTCATTGCATCTTTCTTCTACTCTATTTTTTCTCTACTGATCTCTCTCCCCCTATCTCTATTACAATAAAACAACAAACTATCTAAGGATTGGCTCCACGATCTTTCTTCGTCCTGTCTGCAACCTATCCTATCAGGTCTTAGTGGTTACCTACCTTTTCCTATTACAATAACTATCAGTTATTACCCGATAAGAGCCAACACTCTATATCTACAACTCCTTACAATTGTATAAGACTTTACAACCAAGATATATTAAAAAACATTGTTTCCAAAATATCTCAACAAATCGATGTACTTCTGAGTTAAATGTTGATTTGAAATTCTTCCATGTTGAGATGTTGTATCCCTACCTCCACGCTTGCATCTTTGACTTTGAAGGCGACGCTCCTGCATCATACTCCTCTAGTTAAAATATTAATGGACTCATGTCCATGAGTTCCTGCACTATTTTTCCATGCTTCAAAATATAAGGTTCAGTGACCCAACTTGAACCTTCCACTGGATGATCTTTCCACTTCACTAAGTATTCAGGATATGTCTTCCTCTTGGTCTTCTTTTCAACTCTTTGTTCAATGATTTTCTCCATCTGAGGTTTTTCTACTATGGGAAATTGTTCTTCCCACTGAACTTCTTTCCGATCATCTGATTCTCCTGCCTCATCTCTTCGGTAAGGATACAGGTTTACAACCTTGAGTATCAGTGATATCCCAACATTGTCTGGCAACCCAATTTGATAAGCATTGGCTGCAAATTTTCTGAGAATCCTGCATGGTCCTATCTTCTTCATCTTCAATTTGTTATATGTCCCCCTTGGAAACCTTTCTTTTCTCAAATGAGCTAAAAATTCATCTCCTACTTCGAATTGAACTTCTCTCCTCTTCTGGTCAACTCTGTTCTTATATTTCAAGTTGTTGTCATGTAGCTTCTCTCTGACTCTGTCATGGAGTTTTTGCATTTCTGTTGCAAAATCCTCTGCTCCAACACTTCTGAACTCATCTTGATTCAGATCTCTCAAATATGTAATCCCTCTTGGTTTTATACCATACACAATTTCAAATGGACTTTTCCCTGTGTTTTTGTTCACTAAATTGTTAAATGCATATTTTCTTGTGCTAGAATCTGATCCCATTGACGACCTTGCTCAGTGACTAAAATTATTAATAAGTTTCCCAGACTCATGTTTACTACTTTAGTCTGTCCATTTGTCTAAGGGTTATATGATGAACTAAATGACAATTTTGTCCCCAACCTCTTCCATAGAGTCCTCCAAAAGTGTCCTACAAATTTGGTGTCCCTGTCTGAGACTATACTCCTAGGCAATCCATGTAGTCTCACCACTTCTCTGAAAAACAAATTGGCTATATGTGTAGCATCGTTTGTCTTCTAGCATGGTATGAAATGTTCCATTTTTGAAAATCTGTCCACCGCAACAAATATGGAATCACTCCCTTTTTGAGTTCTAGGAAATCCCAATACAAAATCCATACTAAGTGCATCCCACGACCTTTCTGGAATTGGTAATGGCTGATACAAACCAGTGTTCTGTTGTCTTACTTTTGCATACTAAAAAATTATGCATTTGTTCACAAACTTTTTCACCTCTACCCTCATGCTCGACCAATAATATGAATTTCTTAGCTGTGTAAATGTATTATCATGACCAAAATGTCCAGCTAAACTTCCACTATGTTTTTCTTTTAGCAGGTTATCTCTCATTGAGCATTTTTGTATGCATAGTTGGCTTCCTTTGAATAATAATCCATCTTGGATCAAATATTTTGTCCATGGGATTTTGTCTCCCAACAAAGGATTCTTACATGCCTCATAAGCTTCCTTAAAATCTGGATCTTCTCGATACATTTCCTTGAGGTGTTCAAACCCTAAGGTCTCCACTTGGAATTCCTGTAAAATTAAACTCCTCCTGCTCAAAGCATATGCAACTTTGTTAGAAGTTCCAACAATATGTTTAATAACAAAAGTAAAATTCTGCATAAATTCTTCCCATTTAGCATGTCTCTGATTCAACTTTTCTTGCCTAGTAATAAAATACAAATCTTGATTATCCCTGTACATGACAAATTATTTAGGAATTAGATAGTGCCTCCACTTCTTCAAAGCTTGAATCACTGCATAAAATTCTTTGTCATATGTGGAATACTTCTTCTTGGTGTCATTCAACTTCTCACTAAAATAAACAACTGCCTTATTATCCTAACTCGAGATTGCTCCAATAGCTAATCCACTTGCATCACATCTCACTTGAAATGTTTTTCCAAAATCTGGTAAGAGCAGAATTGGTTGTTCTGTGATCTTCTTCTTCAACACTTTGAAATTTTTTTTAGCTTCCTCTATCCAACTAAAAGACTCATTTTTCCTCTTCACAGTGTCCAGCATGGGCATACATATACCACTGAAATTTCTGATAAAATTTCTATAAAAACTTGCTAACCCATGAAAACTTCTTACCTCAAATATTCTTCCTAACAATGGCCATTGTTTGATTTCTCTCACCTTTTCTGGATCCATCTTCAATTCATTGGAAGAGATCACAAAACCCAAGTATATGAGTTATTTCATCATAAAATAGATTTTCTTCATATTTATCAACAATTTTTCTTGCTGCAACTTTTTCATCACTGATGTCATGTGTCTTAAGTGTTCTCCCTCTGTCTTACTGAAGATTAGTATGTCATCCAGATATACTATGACAAATTTTCCTATGAAGTCTTTCAATACTTCATTCATTAATATCATAAATGTGCTTGGTGCATTTTTCAACCCAAATGGCATGACCAACCATTCAAACAAACCTTCATTTGTCTTGAATGTTGTCTTCCATTCATCTCCCTCTCTCATCCTTATTTGATGATATCCACTCTTCAAGTCTATCTTGGAAAAATAGCTAGCTCCACTCAAGAAATCCATCAAATCATCCATCCTTGGTAAAGGGAATCTATACCTAATGGTTATCTTGTTGATGGCTCTAGAATCCAGACACATTCTCCATCCTCCATCCTTCTTTGGACTTAACACAGTTGGTATTGCGCATGGGCTTAGGCTTTCCCTGACTAAAAATTTATCCAACAACTCCTGGACTTGATTTTTGACTTCCTCATTCTCTCTAGGTGTCAACCTATAAGATGCTTTGTTTGGTAAACTAGCTCCTAGAATAAGGTCAATATGATGGCTTATAATCCTAATGGGTGGAAATGATTGTGGTAACTCATCCACTACTATGTCAGTAAAGTTTTCTAATAGTTCTTGGATTTCTTCAGGAAAATCCTCCGCATAATTATTTGTAAGGACAACTCTTGGCTTCCTCACTATAGAAAACTGCATCTCCTACTCCTTCTTAGATTCCTTCAAGAGTTCCTTCCCACTCATGAGAAGTATACTTGAACTAGCTTCCCTCTTGTGCTCTTTGTCTTCTATTGGTAACAACATATGTGTCCTGCCATTCTTTTCTAAGGTATAAGTATTTTTTCTCCCATCATGCATAACTTTCGTTCAAACTGCCATGGTCTCCCCAATAAAATATGACAACCATCCATAGGAATTACATCACATAATATTTCATCCCTATAACCTCCTATTTTAAATTCAACTTGGCATTGTTGACTTACCATTACTTGATGTCCTTTATGCAACCATGATACCTTGTATGGGTTTGGATGTGAATTTGTCTTCATCTCCAGTTTCTCCACCATCTTTGTGGATACTAGATTGTCAGTGCTCCCACTGTCTATGATCACCTTGCAAACTCTGTCTTTCGTCTTGCAAGCAGTTCTGAACAAACTTGTTCATTGAACTAGTTCCTCTGCCTCCTTTTCTGGTTTAAGAAGAATTTTCCTCATCATGAGTTTCTTTCCTCCTTCTGTTGCTTCTACTTCCACATGCTTCTATGCTTCATAAATGTGTGCTTCTCCTCCTCCTTCTTTCTTTCTCTTGGGACATTCCCAATACTTGTGCACTGGTTTTCCACAAGCATAACATCTAAATTCACCTCCTCTAGAAAAAGAGCTTCTTCCTCCATGTTGTCCTTCCTTAGAACTTCCACCTTTCTCAGGGTGACTATGTTGTTTTCTAGCTTCATGCTTTGGCTTCTGGAACTTCTCTCTCCTGGTTACCTTACCTCTGCTTGAATTTCTTCCTTTGTTTCGTTGGCTTTGTTTCCTGGTCAATTTCTCTTCAGCTTTCAAGGTTGCTTGATAATCATCCTCGACTTTACTAACAGACATCATGTTGATCTCCTCTTGTATTTCATATCTCAACCCATTGATATACCTGGTTGTTTTTTCATCTTCATTTTCCTTCTGTCCAACCCTGATGTTCAGTCTGTAAATTCCTTAGTTTACTCCTTCACTGATAAGATTTTCTGTCTGAGTTTATGAAATCTTTTGAATAGATTGATTTGATAGTCCTTCGGGATAAATTTTTCTTTTAGCTTGGCTACCATCCTATCCCAAATTTTAATTTTCTTCTTACCCTTTCATCTGTGATCGGCTTGTAGTTCATCCCACCATAGTGTTGCATGACCCTTCAGTCTTGTCACTACATGCTTCACCATCTTGTCTTCTCGTACTTGTCCATAGCTCGTACCCAATCCAAAAATTCTTCAACTTCTAAATTACCTTCATACATTAGTACCTCTATTGTTTCTCTGGCTCCTATTCTTGAAACAACTTTCAATAAGCGGTCTTCCGCAACTCTACTACATCTTCTTTGAGCTCTGTCTCTTCACTTTCAACTTCACTGATATCTCCAGTGTCTGGTGCTCTCCTATGTGTTGTTTCCATGGCATCCAATCTCATTCTGAGTCACCTCATTTCTTCTTCTATTTATGCATTCTCTCTACGCTTTCTGGGTGACATCATTTCACTGTGTCACCTTCTAGTGCCTACAAACATAAACCATTTTTTTTTTATACCACAAATGATACCAATTTATCTCCTTTCTCCTTTGTTTGTTGTCTACAAACAATCTCAATATAAGGCTCTAATACCACCTAATGCAGCCCCCCTACTCCCTCGTAGGGCTACATGACCTCCCGGTCAAGGATCTCTGATTCTTCAGTCAAACAACTCTCTAAAACCTTGATGGTCTCATTCTATATCTAAACACAGGCCCTTTCGGATTTCTAGCGCAGGTATTATGGCACCCAAGACCTTACCCTTCGCGCTTGCGAAATCTTAGAGTTTGGGCACTAGCTCCTTTTCTGATAAGCCCCTCCTTGATGTGACCTTGGGTGATGACCTCATGTAAACACATGATTGTGAGCACACCCAAGAGTGGTTTGGAACCAAACTACTTTTGTCCCCACAATTCATCTCGAGCCACCATGTGGCCTTTTACCAATATCGTGGTCTCGATTGCAGCCCACCTTCAACCTTTTAAAGCTCGAGCATCTTCTATCCCCACAATGTGAGGTGACCGTCGATCTCACGATATTGACGGTGCTTCTGAACTGACAGCTGAGATATGTCCCTTCCAAGTCTTCAGATCATATCTAACCCTTTCAAATCAATGGGCGTGATTTGCTTCACGATTTGACGTTCGGAGTTTTCAAATCTCAAACCTTACTTTCTCCCACAATGACAGATATTTTGCCACGTGCCCTCTTCAATCGACAGTTCTGATCATTTCAGGATTCTGGACTTC
>ML820079.1:116405-145065 GCA_009831015.1 Picea engelmannii | reverse complement strand
TTATTATTGGATTAAATCCCCATTGTGGATTAATCATTATTATTATTTTGTTATTGGATTAAATCCCCATTGTGGATTAATTAGGTCATTATTATTATTATTGTTATTAGATTAATCCCCATTGAGGATTAATCATGTCGGTAGTTGTATAAGGACCAAATCCCCTTTTGCGGATTGGTCATCGGGCAATTACAAAGTGCAGAATAAGAAGTCGGCCCCAGCAGTTATAATGGAAGGGCCAGAATTAATTAAAGGTGGGTTTACCCACCCAGAGTGAGAGGTCGGCCCTGCCAAATGGTGACTCTTCACACGTGCCAGATTGATATAAATAAGAGGCTAGCACCTCACTTCTTAGACACACTTCACTTGCTCATTATCTTATGAGGCAAGCTGCAATTGGAAGTTGGAGAGAGGAGAAGAAGGGTGGTGCATCTCTTGGGGAGGACTTTCTGTATTGGTTTGAGTTATCTCTTGAACATTGTATAAGATATTTATGATAAGGAAGTTTTTGTTGGGTTTTCTTCCCCTAGAGGGTTTCCCAGGATAAATGCTGTGTCTCTTGTGGATGTGTATTTCTCAGTGATCTTGTTCTTATGATGCTATTATCTATTGAAATGCAAAGAACTATAATAATGGCATAAACATTAACAACAATATCCTTGGAGGAGGATCTGGAAGTCTCAGATGCCCATGTGCATGCTTGACATGGAAAGGGTGCAAGCAATGAGCTTGCATGATGAATGTTTGGTTAGGCTTGTATGTGTTTATGCTTAAGTGCATGGATTTAATGCATTGTGAAGCTTCTTGACATGAATCCTGACAGTAATACCAGTTAGGTATGAAAGATACTAAATGTGAAAGTGATGCACATGTATAATGTAAGAGTATAGGTATACTAAAGGCATGAGGTGACTGCCTAAATGAGTGAAATGAGAGGCAAGGATTGCACTTTCCAAGATTAAGTGAATACCATGGATGTATGGTTAACTCGATTTTGAAGGGTCATGAAATTTTTGTTTTGAATGATAGCTTAAGGGGAATGCACTCCATTCCCTCGGGAAAGACTAGTATAAATAAATGAAAGAGTAAATGAGCAAGAATGCTCTATTGTCAGATAATAGGCGAATGATTCTACCTTTGAGGGTTACATGAGAATGATTGTGAACAATCATGAGTTGATTGATTTTAGAATAGAGATGAATGTGGGGTTGTGAAATATACCCATGATAGCTACACACAGACTTTTGATTTTGCATATGGTTAAGTACATCATGGATGTAAGTTAACAAAACTAGAATATGTATGGATACATAATTTGGGTGCATGACAAAGATGCATGTTTATATTCCTTATGGAATATTTTGAAAACAACTAAAGCTAACTCAAGGTTGAGACCATCACAGATAGTGATGGACGTGCAAAAAGAAAGTTGCATGCTGAGGGAGTTCCCTATGGAAGAACTGCTAACTGCTAAGAAACTAAGCAGTGAGCTACAAGCTTATATATATATATATATATATATATATATATAAGAATCTTGGATTACATTTTGAAAACATCACGTAATGAATAGAAGACTAATGAATGAATAAATGAGTATGTTTGATTGAATAGGATTGGTTGAAGCCATGTTAAGAAGAGGCAATGAGGCCTTTGGAGATAAATCAGTTGGGTTGAAAAGTCTTAGGTGGTTTAGAAAGAATTGGAAGAAGGAGAGAGCCCTCAATTCTTTTCTTGCTGAGTATTATGTTTTCTCTAGGATGAGAGAGCTGGTACGCGGATGAAAGTAAATTCTTCGACACCATAGTGATGATGATTTTATTACTACAAAAATAGTTGAGAACTGTCTGTATTGCATTCATGGAAACCCTTGAGGACAACAGGATGAAGTGCATAAAAATGTGCTAGGACATGTCTGAAAATGTTTTATTGTCTTAACGCTTTGCACGAAATTTTTGAAAGGTGATTGTATGCCATGGATACCCAAGTAGGGTATGATTCGAGAAGGAGAACCCGAATGATGGAGGTGTGAACCTTTGGCAGTGAAGACTGATTATATGATGCAGGAGCATCTTAACCAAATGATCTTTGTTAACTAAAAGGTCAAAAACCTTTACTAATAGATCGTAGAAATCCCTTCGATCAACTACAGATTGAGATCATGAGGACCGCAAAAGAAAACCTTGATCGAATCAGGTTAATCAAGACCCTAACAGAGGAAGTGAACACGAGTCATTCATCAAAAGGAAACTGATATCAGTCGTCAGATCGATTTCAAGATCCACTGGAGTTAACGAATCAAACGCCAGTCATTTGATAAGATCGACGACCCGTATCTATTGCGGAGATCGAAAGGAAAATTAAACTGTGAACTAGTTGAGGTTTCGCAATTCCTTACAGTCATTGGATCTGGGGGAAGACGGATCTTCACCATCAATTTGTGGACAAGGGGTTTAGCCAGGACCATAGTGCCTAGACATGGGAGCCGAAGGAAT
Source organism: Picea engelmannii (assembly GCA_009831015.1). NCBI lineage: Eukaryota > Viridiplantae > Streptophyta > Pinopsida > Pinales > Pinaceae > Picea > Picea engelmannii. The sequence goes on along the minus strand of ML820079.1, from coordinate 142,570 downwards.
AGCGCACGAAAATAATAGAGCTAAGGTCATAGCTCTCGATCGCTTGGAGAGAAAAACAGAGTTTCTCCGAGCCAGTCAAGGAAGATAGAGTTTAAACTCTGCGTTAGATTGTGGTCATGAGGACTGGTTCTATGGGAATAAAGGTGCTCATAGCTAGCACATTGCATGGATTTTTTAGTAAGGAAGGAGGACCTTCCAATGTTTTACTTACATTATGCAAGCATTGAAGGAAAGAAAATTGGGTGGCCATAAGTGTTGGCACCCTAGTTATTAATGAAGGTAGAATTCTTGGGTGCATTCATATGAGACTTTTAAGTTTCATGTGCACTGATTTGGGATCGTGACCGGCCTATAGCAAGAAGCATGGTCCTACTGTAAGAGTAAATGAAAATGAATAAGCCATGTGGTGAAGAGGTTGGTTAAATTCCAACACACCATGGCCAAGAACTTGTCATAAAGTGTGACAAACTTGAAATCAATGCAAGAGTGCATTGGGTGTGAATGTGGCCATGAATAATGGCACATTTGTTAAATCCTTTGAAATGTTGAGTTACGTTTTGAAAGGTTTGGTATGTTGAGATGAGGCATAGACAAGGAATGAGATTCCCTTTTCATGTTTATATAAATGTGATGAACTGTTAGTATGCATGGTTTGAATATAGATATATATACATGGATGCATGAGAGACTAACAGTTTGTTTGGCTGTGAAAAGAATGAATTGCAGGGAGAAAAAGGGTCTTGGATATGGCAGTATTGTAAGCCCATAAGGAAGACCAATTGTCTACTGAGCCAAACTGCAAGGAATGGTATTTCCTTTTTGAGAAAATAAATTTGATTGTTAGTATGCACAATTCCGAAATTGTTTGTGAGCCGCTGCAAGTATGCGACGAAAATATAATGTGCATGAGAACTAACAATTTGTTTAGCTGAGGAATGAATTGCAAGAGGAAAGAGTCTTGGATATGGAAATTTTATAAGCCCATAAGGAAGACTGATTTCCTGCTGATCTAAACTTCTATGGGGAAGAAAGTCCCATGCTTGTGGATCTGGTTCCATGTGGAACAGATCTAAAAATATATATATGGAACTAGAAAATCTGTGGGTGACAGATTTGCAATGAAAATTTTGAATTTAAAATTTATGATGATGTCTCATGAACTTTTGTATGCATGTGATACAGGTGAGAAGAAAATATCTATCCAGAAAGGATAGGTGAAGGTTGTCCAGCTGAAAATCATGAAAGAGGCCATTGTTGAGACGTGAGAACCCCGTGGTAAGTCATGATCGCTTGGAATATGTTGTGTTGAGGTAACACAAGCCATAGGGATGCCTCGACAGAGAAAGTCTGAGGGACGCCTCAACTATAAGGCTCGATGAAGTCTCTGAAATTCTTCCTGTGCGAAAAAGCCTTGGCAAGGCAAGATGGATCACCCGAGGAACTGTATAGAAGAGAAGGGGATGCCTGAGCCTGGGCCTGGAGGGTGCGTGACCACAAGGGAGAGGAGACCTTGATAGTTCTTGTAAACTATTGATTGGGATCATGCACACAATGGGTATGTTCGAGAAAAACAGTGAGCCTGGATAACAAGACAGTCATGTGGATGCAACCCCACGAACTGCACAGATAAGCATTGTGCTAGATTATGAAATTTTCCTCTTGAATTTTGAACAACAATAAGATGTTTTCGCATAAAATTGTGATTAATGTGCTTTTTGTCCAAGAATTATGGAAGGCGGGTGAGGAAGACTAAAAGTCTGAAAAAGGACCTGATTGAGGACGAAGGTCAAGATTTCTGAAGTGGCTGAATGAGAAAGGCATGAAAGGTGTTTCTGAGAAAGAACACCGAGGACAATGTTCCTTTAATGGGGAGGGAATTGTAACACCCTATTTCTTCCAGCTTGTAATTAATCATAAAATAGGATTACCATGCTAAGACATGTGGACGATGTAAATGTATTATTGTTCAATTGCCCATAACTGACTGTTGGGGGTTGAAGCCTTGAAGTACGAGCCATGATATCTCTAGACGAAAGAAATTAGTTAATGAAGGATAGGACTGGTGGTTGAATAATCAACCACCCTCATGAATGGAAACATGGGCTGTCAGCACGAAGTACCACCGAAACCTGAAAACCCGAGCTTCCTTCTGACAGAAGGAACATGATAGGTCGGGAACCTTCCTAAAGAATAAAGGTAAGATACATATACACAGACGAAAAGAGAAGAGACATGAGACAAGAGCACAAGCTCAGAAGGAGGTGTGTGAACCAAAAGAGAGAGTCAGAACACACCTTGAAGAACCAAAACATGAGCTTGATGTTGGGGAAGCATCTGATAAACCTTGGAGGGTCGCTATGACAGAGGGAAGGTCTCTGAGAGATGGCATAGTTCCCTAGTTATATCATGGCTTGGCACGAGGGTGGCTAGAGTGCTAAGAATGAATGCCTCTGAGCCTATGGTTGGGAGGAAAGGCACACACCCACAGTCAGTTAGTTGGTTGCAACCTGTAATAGATAAGTATTCTCATACCCTGTGTAATTGAGTTGTAACTATGTAATAAAGTTGGATATCCTGTGAATGACTCAGGGATGTGCATGTTTGCTTAATGGTTATACTATATCTCTTTATTCTTGTTTAGATTGTGTATTTAAGTAAGTATGGAATTGTCTAATTTGCATATGTAAATGCCCGAGCCCTGTGGTGGCTTAAGTTAAAATAAGTGGACTATGAATTCATCGACCTTGGTCACGGTTTTCACGGGTGCATGTCGGCACTCCCAGTTGCCCTGAGTCTCCAGATAGAGTTTGTTAAGATCGGGAGAGGTAGTGCAGGTATGCATGAAGTCTCTATGAGGCGGGCAAAGGCCGAGAACCTCTTAAGTTCCAGAGTTTGGTGAATGAGTGTAGGGGTGTGTGGAAGATCTTTATAAATCTCAAGCCCAGGGGGAAGAGCATGAAGCACGTGTCGGCGCCTAAGTCTTTTAGAGATGACAAAGCTCAGGAAGGATAGCGAGATCCAAGTATCAAAAGGGAATATCCTTTCATTTGAAAGATGAACGGATGGGATTAGTTTGGGAGGATCCGAAGTCCTTCACGATCGTTGGATTGGGAGAAGGAACATGGGCATTAATCCCTTGAGCCCTTTGGACTTTGTGGGTCCGACGGATCAGGCATGTTCATTGTTAAAGAGGTGAATCCTCCGAAGTCCTGAAGTCCCGATGTTAATCTGGGACGTAGATCTAAGGATGCCTGAGAATTATCTCGATCGTCCGATCTATGAGTTCGAAGTTCGCATATCGGGAGTATCGCACGATGGTGCGACTAAACCTCTGAAACCCGAAGTTGCGATATGATCGGGAGTCGGGAGAAATGGAGGAAGATGATTTCCAAAATATCGAAACGTGAAGTTCTGGTTCTCGAAGGAGAGATCAGGACCATTAGATCACAGAGGTTCGTGGATCGTTGATTTGACGCGGGTGAATTTCGAGAATCGGGGATCAGAGAAAAAGGGGAGAGTTATTTGTCGATATTGCGAAGTGCGAAGTCCCAAAACGCGAAGTCCCGATTCGCGAAGAGGTGATTTGTATCGTTGGATCGTGGAAGGTCGTGGGTCGTTGATCTGACATGAGTAAAGTTTGGACTTCGGACTTCGGGGAAAGGGAGGAGAGCTAACTCGCGAGTCCACGAAACGCGAAGTTCTGAAGCACCCTTTGAACAAGCGTTGGGTCACAGCCTGAGCTCATATGAAGGAAGGGGCTAGCGTGGAGAGCTAGCACCTGTTGCTCAAATCCTTCAAAGGGACCAGGAAAGAGCCCGCATGTTTAGAGGAACTTGCAATATGAAAAAGGAGAACCTAGAGAGAGTTAAGGAAAGGGAAAATTTCTATGCCCCATCGTGGGTGTGTTATAGCTTATATAACTCAACAAAGCAAAGCAAAGAAAGGAAGTAGATTAACTTTGTTATAATTATAATTATGCCTAGAATAAATCATTCTTGTTCTTGAAATAAGCCATCAATATTGTTGCTCGTGCCATGACAACACTTTTGATATTCATTCCCTTAATATGTCCACTTCGTAATGATGAGATTCATAAAATTTCTCGATACATTTATATATGTTGTTCTCATAAAGAAGTACAATGCTGTGCTATTACATCCATCTTCAAGAGATATACACATACCACATAGACACATCCTTATCCAACAGAACACATAAACATAACCTGTAGTCTTACAAAAGTGTTAGTTACATATAGACGGACTCTACAAAATAGCCAACCAAAATACAAAAAAGTAGTAAGACCATGGTGACTTATGAGAATCACAAAATGAGAAAATCCAAATCTCACAAATAATACATAGACATCCCTGTTGTACTATCTAGATCACAGGTAGAGATGTAATGATAGTGTGGGGCCCTCGTGGCCATCCTACCATTTGATGAAATGGATCCTCCCTTCTGGAACCTGGAGAGATTTTTTTATAGTACATTTGCTTCCATATTCTCATAGAGACGTATTTCAAGTACTAGTCCTTAAAATACCATGAATCCCTGAACGTGATAAAAATTTCATAAAGCAAATTTTGAAGCTATCAGTAGTCTTGACAGTTGTACATTCTGAGAATTTTATAGAAGCTCCACTTTGTTACAATAACAACCTAAAAATGTAAAGTCTCTTGTTACACCTGTTATTCTTTATGGATGTGAAGTTTGGGGCTGTAGTATCTATTGTGAATCCTGGAGAAAGATAGAGCAAACACAAAATAATTTTATAACTTATAATCTCAAAATTAAAGGAAATATGCCCTATCCCATCCTCCTTTTAGAAACAAGCCTCTCCCCCATTGAGAGCATGGTTATGACTAGATACCTAATGTATAAGAACAAGTTAAACAACATGGAAGACAAGAGGCTTCCTAAAATTGCTTCAAAATTGAGTCATAACCACCATCGACTCAAGCGAGGATGGCATAAAGATGCCCAGTCTTGGACAAACTATTGGGGAATCATGGAAGACACAATTTTGCAGAATAAAGATACTATTAAAAAAAATTCAAATCAAAATTTAAGGAGAAAATGTGGTGTGATAAAGAGTTAGAAGAAAAAATAAAATTAAGGTATTATAAGGATGTAATCAACTCTAATCTAGAAGATCAAAATTATCTATCTCTTTTGCCAAGTGTAAAGAAAAAATAAGCATTGCTAAGATAAGAACAAATTCTCACGAGCTCCATAGTGAAACTGAGTGTTGGTCAATTCCTAAAAAGCCCTGGGATAAAAGAGTGTGTCACCTTTGTGACACTCAGAAGGTTGAAGATGAAAAACACTTTATCTTAGATTGTTGAGCCTATACTCATATTAGATCTCATTTTCAAAATATTTGTCACACTACCAACCTTCTAAAGAATCCCAAGTAATCACTTACCCTCTTAAGGTCTCATAGACCAATTCGATGTTTAGCATAATGGATTAAAAAAAATTTCATAATTAAAATTCCCATCGATTTTAGAATTTTAATTGAAGCAAAATTTAATTTTAGTTAATACAAAATTTGATTTTAATTTAAGCAATTTTTTTATTAAATTTGGATTTTTTTTTTATTAAATTTGTTATTTAAAGAAAGCCACATATAAGACGCGGAAAATCGTTTTGGTGAGCTCGATGAAGATTGGTGAGCTCACTCAGAAATCTTCATCGAGCTCGGAAAATGCGTTAATAAGTGGACTCGGTGAAATAGAGTATTGTTTTGTTTTAATGTTTTTTTATTGGGTTAAAATGTTAAAAATAAAGTTATAAACTTATATGATACGATTTGTTTTTTTCAATACAACGATTTACTATTTTTTTCAAATTTTTATTCAATAAATTGATATATTATTTTTTCAAATTTTGGTTGAATTAAGAAAAGAATTTGGAAAAAAAATAAATCACATTTCTTTATGAAATAAAATCATTTTTTTTTCAATATAATGATTTATTATTTTTTCAAAATTTTATTCAATAAATTGATTTATTATTTTTTCAAATTTTGGTTGAATTAAGAAAAGAATTTGGAAAAAAAATATCATATTTCTTTACTTTACCAATAATTATAAAGAGATAAAATCATATATTTTATTAAAAGAAAAAAAATCATTTTGAAACCAATAAAAGTATATAAGTATATGGTATATGTTTACACCTTAGTAAAGTCACAATCACATGGAGGAGCCGAGGGAGTGTGAGGTGGGAAATTTTCGAACAAGGGTTAGTGTTCTTGCAAGTTACAACCAACGACAGGGCCCAACCAGTTACTAAACTATTACTAGCATTAATTATCTGAAGTCAGGGACCTGTCATCCAATTCCTTTCCTCTGTATTAAGCACTATTCCAGAGCTTGTCTTTCTCTGTTTTTTGCGTTGTTCCAGAGTTTGGCTCATCTGGTTATTAGTTTTTCCTACCTTCCTTGTCTCCTATTATGGTCTTTTAGTCACTCCTTTAGTTCTTTGACTCCTTCTCCTTTAAAGACGTTGTTATCGACGCTTGTCTAGAGCTCTTTGTTCATTGCATTTGTTATCTTGTCTTTCCTATCTGCCTGTTACCGCTCTTTTTTTTTGGCCTTTGATACTTTGTCTTACTTTGTATGGTTGTTCTCGAGTTGTTACTCCGTTAGAGCAACCTCGTTTTGCCTCATGACTTTTCTTTAGAACCTTCTGGTCATCTAACGTCCTTTCTTCCTCTGTTCATTGATCCTGAGAGTGTTGGTCTCTAGACTAGTTTTTGGTCGTGTTTGCAGAAGTTGTTCTCTACTCGAGGCAAGGACCCCATAGAAACAATCTACTTGATCAGAGTGCTCGTCAGTTTCTTTAGTGTCAGTTTTGATGTTATCTGGTTGGCCAAATGGATAGTCTCTCCCGCTCTGCTTTGGAGAAAACTGTTAAGACTCTTATGAGCCCTGTAGACAAGGAAACCTGGAGGAAGGTGGGGCTGTTTGACAAAGTGGACCAACTAAAGGGTGGGCCAGAGGGCTTATCCAAGAAAAAGGATTATAATACTACTGGTTTCCTCAGTAGTCGGTCAACAAGTCCTCAACAGAGTCCCGTGACCTCTAATCCTGTTATCCCTCCTTCAGTCACTCCCTCGATGGGTCTGCTTTCTAACTTTAAGCCCCTAAGCTCCCTACTTAGTCCTTCCTCTCAACATGGACACAAGGAACCTTTAGAGACTACTCTGTCTGCTGGTTTTTATCGAAAGGCACGGAAGCTCAACAAAAAGACTAAGTGTTTGGTGTTAGGTAATGATATAGGCTTAGAAGCTACCTGTAGAATGGCATTGTGTGCTCTTGTGGGTCAGATTTCATATAAATCTCTCAGTAAGATATCTCTTGAGGGTTGGATTCAAAGCCAGTGGAAACCTATTCTTGGCTATTCCCCTGAGGTTATCTTTCTTACCAAAGGATGGCTTGGCTTTATTTTCCACTCCCTGGAGAATTGCCTTCAACCCAGATACAAATTACTTTGAATTTAGGCATCTTTGGGTACTCTTACCGGGCCTACCACTCTATTTGTGGAATGAAGGAGCTTTTCGAGCCATTGGAGACACTTCGGGGAAGTTCATTGCATTCGATCCCAAGCAACTCTGTGCCCATGTGAGGAAAATGGGCAGAGTTCTCGTGGAGATGGACATTTGCAGTGGGTTACCGAAAACCTTAGAGATTGAGTGGAGAGGGAGACAAATTGCTCAGAATCTTGACTATCTTGGGCTGCCCTTCTGCTGCAACTTTTGTCACTGCACAGGTCACCTTCGATGAGACTGTAAGGGAAAGTTTTTGGAGGACTATTCGGAAGATTCCGACCTACAGAGAAGCCCTCCAGCCTATGTAGATGCAGATGTTTCTCTCAACTTCTTGGAAGAAACCATTGAAGCCTCCTCCTCACCACAACAAGAGCCTGGGGCCTCTCTTACCTGTAAGTTAAAAGCTCTTTGTCTTCCTTTGTTTAACTCTTTAACCTTTGAAGAGAATGAGGCCTTAAATAACTCGGACTGGTTACGATCTTTTTCTCGAGAAAAAGACTTTATATCTTAGCCTGTTGCTGGTCCTCTTGAACCTAATTACCCTGATCACCTTCCTCTCTCCTCTCTCAGCCTTCCCACTACTGTTTCTTCTCCCTGTTTACCCTCATCTACTACCCAACCTGCAAACCTCTTGAAGCCCTCCCCTTCCCACCTTCAGAACCTTGCTCAGCTTCATCCTTCAGTCCTTCCATCCAGGCCCTCTAAACCTTCCTTGGACGACTCAGACAGGGCGTCACCTACGTTGCTAGGCTATAGAGAGGCAGAAGCGGGTGAATCGAGTCTTACTGCTGCCATAGAATCCCTATTACCATCCCTATCTACTCCATTTGACTCGGTGCCACTGCCCACGGTTCTAGGCATGGAGGCTTTACACCCTAAAGTTGATTTTGGTTCCTCTTCCTCTCACGCTCCGGTCAAGGGAGGCAAGGCCATTCCTTGGTCTAGAGGCATTGGCTCAGAAATCTCTGTAGTAAAGACACAGAGTTCTCGAAAGAAACAGGTGGGTTTAAGTATTCAAAACAACGACAGTGTCCCTACTTCCCCTGATATTGGGGCCCTTGGAGAAATGAAGGCCCTGGTGAGGGCAAAGTGATGTTAATTCTCTCCTTGAATATCCAAGGGATTGGAGGCACCCTCAAAGATGCCTTGGTTCATAGATTGTTGGATCATACTCGTCTGAACATTGTCTTTTTGCAAGAGACTCTCTCAGATGAAAAGAGAACGAGAGATTTTCTACTTCAAATACGTCCTTCCTAGGCAGCGACTGTAGTTAATTACATAGGAAAATTTGGCGGATTACTGGTCTCTTGGGACCCAAACTCTTTTGACTTAAACCCCTATCTAACGGTGGGAGACATCTTATTAATAGGTGTTTGTATTTCTTCCAAAAAGGAGCTAGCGTTTTTAAATGTCTATGGGTCGTGTAAAGATCGCAAACTCTTCTGGAGCACCTTAGCTGACAGTGGTATCCTTTCTGTTCCTAATCTTGTTATCATCAGTGATCTGGATTTCATTTTATCCGCAGATGAACATTGGGGTGGTTCTTTCTTTCCAGGTCCGACTGAGGAGTTTTATAAAGATTTATTCATTTCTAAGAAGATGATTGATGTAAAGCCTCCCAAGTTAGTTCCCACCTGGCGAAATGGCCGATCTGGACTAGGTTCTATCGCTAGAAGGCTTGATAGATGTTATATTGTTGAAGACCTTTTGACTATTGCTGGTTTATACAAGTCGTGGGTGGAATACCCATTTGTATCAGATCACGCCCCTGTGCTTATACAATTGGAGCACGCACCGGTGTACAAGGCCTTCCCATTCAAATTTAATGTGGATTGGCTAAGTCATCCAGATTTTGTGAAGCTAGTCCATACTATTTGGAATGAACCGTGATTCCTGGTGGAGGGCAAAAAACAGGTCAGATTGTTGTCTAAACTCAAAGAACTAAAGATACAAACAAAAAAGTAGTTTAAAGATTTCAAGACAAATGAGAATTTACTTTTAGTAAAGCTGGAAACATATATTGAACAACTTTTACTCAAAATTGTTGATACTCCATTATCATTGGAGAAAGAGAGACGGTTGGGTGTGATGAAAACAAATAGGAATACTTTACTTTGTCAGGCAGAGGAGGCCTAGCGTATTCGAAGTAGGATGACTTGGATCAAAAGCAGCGACTCAAACTCAAAATTCTTCGATAAGATTGCTAGTTTCAACAGAAACCGAAAACATGTCTGGGAAATTCAAAGCAATAGTGGAGAAACATTTACTGATTAGAAGGCAATCAAAGAGGAGGTTGTAAACCATTTTAAACACTTCTATAAAGAAAGAGAGAGAAACAACATAAATGATGTGGTCAGGGTTTCTAGCCTGTACCCAAGAATGGTAAATGAGGAGGAAGTTGAGTTACTTTACCAACCTGTATCCTTGGAAGAAATAAAATCGGTTCTTGAAAAATTCAAAAAAGAAAGAAGTCTGGGCCCTGATGGATGGACATCAAAATTCTTTCTTTTATTTTTCAATCTTGTGGGAAGTGATCTTCTGGAAATGGTGGAGGAATCGAGGAGAAAAGGTCATCTTAGTGGTGGTATTAATTCGACTTTTCTGGATCTCATCCTGAAGGTGAACAAATCGGTCTCTTTTGATGATTACTGCCCCATCTCTCTATGTAATCTAATTTATAAGGTAATCTCTAAAATTCTTGCTACTAGGATAAAACCAATACTGTCAAAGTGTCTTTCTTCAAAGCAGCTGGGATTTCTGAAGGGTAGGAGGATTTAGGACGCAATTGGGACAGCACATGAAAGCCTCCATAGTATTAAAAAAAAGAATTTGAAATCTCTGGTACTGAAGTTGGATCTTAAAAAAGCCTATGATAGCGTAGATTGGGAGTACCTAAGGATGGTTCTACTCAATGTCAGCTTCAGAGTCAAGCTAATAGATTAGATAATGTGTTGCGTAACTAGTGCCAACTTTGTAGTCTTGATAAATGGTGAGGCAACATATTTTTTCAAAGTATGGCGGCGACTTCGTCAGGGGTGCCCTTTATCCTCTTATCTGTTCATTATGATTATGGAAGGGCTTAGCCTGATGCTATCAAATAGTAGTGCATACCACAGTATCTCAGGTATTAAAATAACAAAGCTTTTAAAAATTGTCCATTTAATGTTTGTGTATGACGTTCTTGTAATGTCAAAGGCCGATCCGCTGGAGTGGAGAGTGATCATAGACATTCTCAAAACTTACTGTCATGTTTTTGGTCTCTGCATAAATACTTTGAAAAATACAGTCCAATACTGGGGACTCAAGGAAGCAGAGTTGACTCCTTTAAAAGATATTTTACCCTTTACCTTTGCAGATTTGAACATTGGCTTCAAGTACCTAGGTTATTACCTAAAACCGGGTCCCTCAAAATCTATTGATTGGAGCTGGCTGGTGGATAATTTCGAAAAGAAAATAGGGCTATGGTGTAATAAATGGCTATCACTCGGAGGTAGACTTATTCTGGTTAAAGCAGTGTTGGAAAGTCTTGCGGTTTTCTGGATGTCCTTGGAGGTGATTCCTAAAACAATATTAAATAAACTCTATAGTTTAAGTTATGCCTTCCTATGGAGTGGGCATAAGGAGAAGTTCCAATTCCATCTCTGTAGATGGGACCTCCTGGCTTGACCAAAAATCTATGGATGATGGGGGCTCAAAAATCTTCCATTATTCAACTCTGCACTCATAGTTAATACGTACTAGAGGGTGCTAACACATGGAAGCATCTAGAATAAAATTATTTTGGGTAAATACCTGGGAAATTCTTTGATTTCTACTTGGCTACATAAGTTTTCCCACAAGCAACGAAAGGCGTCTAGCTTCTGGAATGGAATGATAAAAAATATTTTTGTGATTTTGCATTGGATTTGTTGGTTACCTGGGAATGGTAACTCAATTTCTTTAGGAAGGGACCTGATCAGTGGATTGGAGAACCTTTCGCTCCTCTCCGACACCCTACGCACACACCTATCAAACCTTCATATTACCTCTCTTTCCCAAGCGAGAGACTCATAAGACTTTTCTATCTTCCCAGGCTGGTGGCACAGTAGTGATTCCTTGAGGCTCCGTGGTCAGGACACTTTCGAATGGAATTCCCTCACAAATGCTTTAAGGGAAGCCGAAATTACTCTTTGAAATTCGGCCGATACTCTAGTTTGGGCCGGTGGGGACTCCTCTGGTCTTATCATTGCAAATAATATTTACCAGACACTCTTAATGTCATCCGATTATCAGGTGGACAGTTGGTGGTTTAAACAATTATGGAAGTGGCCGATTGAACTCAAAATAAAATTGTTTGTGGCTGGAAGCAAAAGACAATTCTTACCTTGGAATCACTTCAGAGGAAAGGATGGCACGGTCTGAGGATCTGCAAGCTGTGTAACTGCAGTTCTGAAACTATTAACCATCTCTGTATACATTGTTCCTTCACGAAATCAATGTGGCATTATTTATTCGATCTCTACAGAGTAAAATTTCAATGGATAGGCAACTCGGTTTTGGAGTGTTTTACAGAATGGATAAAAGACAAATCTTCTCCAACAAGCTTGGCAGCCACTACCTGCTGACATATCTAGATTGAGAGAAATAAGGTCCTATTTGAGGAGCATTCCCCTTCTTACCGATCAGTGATGCACAAAATATCAGGTACTTTCTCTTAGTAGCCAGCAATCCCAATGTTTATCCAAAATAGATTATGCAATTTTACTCTAGTTGATGGCTTCACTCTAGCCTACTTTGATGGAGCAACACTAGAAAATGGTGAGTGTTGTGGAGTAGGTGGTATTTTCAAGACGCATGCATCAAGAATTACCAAATGGTTCCTAAATTGTGGCGCTGGAACCAACACAAAGGCGAAGCTCTTGGGATTGTGGGTGACGCTCCTTTTAGCTACGCTTTGGTCGATAGATAAAGTCAAAATCTTGGGGGATTCGAAATTTATTATTGACTAGATAAAGCATCAGGGTCAGCTCAACGTGGTGAATATTGAATGCTGGAAATTTAAAACAATGGAAATGGAAAGTAAATTCAAAGATATAAGTTTTCAGCATATCTATAGGGAGCATAATAAAGAGGCAGACCTTCTGTCAAAGAGGGCTCTAAAGGAAACTAAAGGTAGACTATCAGTTTTTCATTGGGAAAATGGAGAAGAAAGCTCTCATACTTTCCTTAACATCTTCGAAGACTAAAATTTTTGAGAAGTTGTGCAGAGTCTTTATTTTAAATATGTGATTGTAGTTTAGTGCAACTTTATCTACCCTTTTCCGATTCTCATTCTGAGGTTTATTGGAATAGATAATGTTTTGGGTTTCAACATAGTACTAAAAATCATTGGGGCTCATTGGGTTGTTATGTAATAGTCAGATCCTTTTGTTGTGTTCGAGCTTTGTAAAAGAAATTATATCTAATATAATTTTGAGATATTTTTCATTTGGAAAAAAAATAAATCACATGGTTGGTATAATTTAACCCATAAGACTTGTACTAATGTAATATGTACTGCAGAGCTAATGTAAGTATTAACAAATATTTGTATTAATATACATTAACAAATATTTGTATTAATAAAGAGTGAATTAGTAAAGAGTTAAAATTTTAAGGGAATTTTTAATTTTGTAATAAAGTTTTTTATTGGTTGAAATTTAATTATAAATAAAAATTAAAGTTTTTATTGATTCAAAATTTAAATTAAATTTTTGATCATGTAAATGGAGGTAAAAGATGAGATATTAAGTTTTTTTTGGATTTCTCTACCTATACTCACATTAGATTTTAATTTAAAAATATATTCCACATTATTTACTTTCTTAACCTTTTAAATCATCAAAATTATGGTAATTTTGCAACCCTTTTCTCAATATTTTTTAAACATAAAAATACAATTTTAACAATCATCATCATCAAATTGATTTATATATAATTTTTTTATTAAATTTATAATTATAAAATTATAAAATTAATTACTCTAAATATTAATTCTTAAATTTAAAATTAAAGATTAATTCATTTTTTTTTTTATAAAAGTAGATAATGTTTCTTTTGAATAGTTAATTATATTCAATGTTTGGGATAGGTCATGAGTTCAAAATAAATTATTAACAATGGAATTTATCAAGACTTTAAGTTGACACTACTATGAAAATAATTACAAAATAATAATAATTTTATATTTATTTTTTTTCAAATATTTAAATAAATTTTATATATTTGTTAAAATGAATTTTATATATCTTTATTATAAGAAAGTGGAAAATGTTGATGACTAAATTAATAATATTAATTTACAAACAATTTTTTAAATGAATTTTATATATCTTTATTATAAGAAAGTGGAAAGTGTAAATCACTATTACATATAGATTTTTCACATGTGGATATGTATATTATTAGAAACATCACAAGTGACATGCATAGATGTTTGAAACATCACAAGTGACATGCATAGATGTTTGAAACATCACAAGATAAATGACATGTATAAGATGTTATTTAAATGAGTTTCATATATTTTTAATTTACAATTAGTTTTGGGTGTGTATGTTATTAAAAATATTACTAAACAAGGTTCTGTGGTAGCGTAGTCTTTGTCAATGAGGTTAGAAAGCAAATTGTGGAAAATAGGGTCGAATTGTAAATGACGAAAGTGTTCAGTGCAAAATGTATATCACATAAATGTTGTGTGCGAGATGTATATCACGAAACACGGGGCATAAGTAAATGACGCTTGGCATGTAGAACACCATTTATTTTTTGAAAGTATATAATAAACTACAAATTTGTTCACAGTGGAAGAAAAAATTTGGAAATTTAAATGCATTTTCCATATAGACTGGTGAAAGATAAAAATGTATGAAGAAATAAATTTAAAAGGAGATAAGAAAATAGTTTTATTTGAAATATGTAAAAAAACAAAAGTTTGTTACATACTACTGGAAATTTTGAAATTTATATCATGAAAATGTTGTGTGCAACATGTATATCACGGAACATGGAGCATAAGTAAATGACACTTGGCATGTAGAGCACCATTTATTTTGAAATATATAAAAAAATAAAAGTCTGCTACATATAAAAATTTAAATGCATGTCATACAGACTAGTGAAAGATAATGTATGAAGACATAAATTTAAAAGGAAATAAGAAAACAGTTTTATTTGAAATATGTCAAAAAATAAAAGTTTGTTACATACTACTGAAAATTTTGAAATATACAAAAAAATTAAAGTCTGTTACATATAAATTGAAATTTCAATGCATTTGTCATGTAGACTGGGATTGGGGCTCCCGCGGACCATTAGAGAAATATGTACAAGAAACAGGAGTGTAGAAAGAATATAGAGTGCAATACCTGCAAAAATAAATAAATTGAAAGGTATAAGTGTTTGCCTACACATCTCTATTTAAAAAAGTGGAATAACTGGGTTGATAAACAAAGCAGGATGTGATCAGTAGACTTACAGTGAGGGTACATATGAGCCATTTGGCTATTTGCTTGCAGCTGTCATTTCGTTGATGTCACCGATGACTGCGGTTTCAATGATGTCGTCAACGACTATTGGAATCCTGGCAACTGCCTGTTGCCTTTCGTCGACGACCTGCTTCAATTCCCTTTCGATCCATTCTTCAATGTAGCTTCTCATTGGGGAGACGTTGATCTCATTCCGGATTTTTATGTTGAAAATATCGTTTTCTAATTCCCGAAAGTTGATAGAAAGATTACACAGATCCTGATGAATTTCCTCATTATGTACTGAATATTTGACTAGCCAGTCATCGATGTGAGCTTGATCAAACTAAAGGATGCTGTAAAAATTTTCCAGAGACAAAGCCTTAAACATAGAAACCTATTTATAGAACTCTTACCTAGTTAAGGGCAAGGAGTTTGCGATTAAGTCGGGGTCTTGGAAGTCGTTGGTTTTTCCGACTAAGTTTATTCTTGACAGCCTTGTGAATAATTTATCTTTCTTTGATATGGATTGTTCACATGACTGAACAATGAGATGCAGGTTATTCACTTTTTCTTTCCAACATGCATTCAATTGACCGATCCGGTTTTGGATGGAAGATCTTGTTCTCTTCTTTTTGTTTCTGTCATATTGTTGACAATGGTTCCAAAAGGAAGGACCATTTTTAACAATAATTTTTCTTCATCTTTTAACTCTTCTTGCAAATCTTCGAGCAAACTATGTGCACTGGTTCCAAGTGAAGTGATGGTTTGTGATGTTTTCCACGCCTCGGTAACCAGTTCCATTATTTTCTTGATATTATTCTCCACATATCCTCTACAGGATTCAAGCAAGGTGGAGCATGCTTTTATGTTGGCTGCAGGGGTGGCAGGCATGGTTATTGCCAAAGGATTGATAAGAAATGGCACAGGAATCAATGCCTCTTCCAATTCCTTGACTCAGTCCTTCAGTCTGGCATTCTTGGCCTCGATGCCTCTAATGGAATCATGAAGTCCTTATACGCTCGCGTTGTGAAGTTGACAGATTTGAGACGGCCGCATGTTGGCAAGGTCAAGATCTGAACAAGATTTTCCTTTCTTATTTTTTACATCTTTTTTCTCAATTATCAATTTTTTGGACTGGCTATCAAAAACAATGCTTTGGAACATGAAGGATTCATCTTCGTCAAAATTTTCGTTAACAGATATGTCCATTGGATGGCTATGTTGGATGGCGTCTTCGAGCGGATAAAGGTAGAAGAGCATTCTATCCAGATCAGAGTCAAGTTCCATGTTCTCACTCTGAATTTTCGACTCTTTCACCTGCCCCACATTTTTTTTTCTCTTCTTCTCTACTGGAAGCTTCTGAGAACTATCAATTTTAGACTGAGGAGGGTCATTATATCCTCCTTCATTTGAAGAACTCTGAGTTTCTCTGTTGCTGTGGTGGGCCGTTGGAGCGATGCTCCAGGATGTCATACTTTTTGGAGTGTTATTTTTCGATTAAACACTCTTGTCACTAGGGCCTTTCCCCTGTTGTGTGTACAATTTAGTGCAGCTTTGCACTGTGTCTAGGTCGCCGACATCAGAGGCAGGAGCATTGCCGCCACTGTCTCTGTTTTTGGGCAAGTGTTTTTTGAAAAAACAATCGTCGAGGCCAAGTGTTTGTAAATGTTATCGAAAAATATTATAGGGGTCAAACCCTCTTATGATTTTAGCATATCTCAGGTTGGAGATGCTAGAATACACCGCGAATTCGTCAATTTTGTTGACATTTTTCAACACGAACTCCCCTACTTTCCAAGGCAGAGGAATGAACTGTTTTTTTTTCTTCTTTTGCAACAAATGCAACCAGTAGTTGTATTGTCATGCTACTTTTGCAACAAACATTCTGTCTGTAATGTGACATGGAAAGAGAGAAGGTTTTTCCGTAGAGACAAAAATTCTTATGACTGTGTAATTATCCAAATGTTTGAGTGTCCCCTTCCTGTCCAAAAAATTGGTTTCTTGTTCTGATATGCGGGGAGCATCTTCTCCTAACAACAAAACTTTGAAAATAGACATGAAGCCACTAAAAACCTCATAAAAACAGTGGGAAGCCTTGTGCTTCCAGAAGTCCTGGTACCGGAACGTTACTGGGTCGAATTCTCAGTTGACATTATTGGACAGAGACAGTTGTGGAAACCGACAAGAATGCGCTATCGCAAAAACTAAGTAGGACAACATATAAAATTTATTTTCCCTTTTGAAGCTTGACAATTGGGAACAGATTTCATGGGAAATTAACTTGCCCCAATAAAAAATGGCATGTTCGTTGACTGTGAAATACAAAATATAAAGAGCCATCTGGGAAATAGTTGTTGTGGACTCCTATCCCGTTATTCTTGTAAACAGCCAGGCAATTTCACGAAATGGATTTCTAAATGAACTAACCTACAAGCTTGTAATATCTTTAGGAACTAGAAGCGGGTTTTCCAATAAATGGGGCAAGAGGTCCAACCCGTTATTATTCTTTGCTAGGAACTATTTGCAATCTTCTCCTCTGAACATCAATGTTGGCTCCAACAATCTTAGCATTTGACGGAAGACCTGAGGTGACAAAGAAACAAAAGAGCGGTCCTGCGGTGGAATAATTCTTTTGTCTGAAATAAATTTATCGGTGCACCAAGAGACCAGGTCCTTACAGTCAAAAACCTTAGGGACACAGCCTGCATGAGAAATCCCAGAGGTCCAAATTACTTGGTTCTCTGCAGCAGAGGTTGAGTAATAAGAATATGCCCTGGACCACTGGAAGTTCTGGGCCTTGCGCCCGAAAATGTTCACTATATCTCCATGGAACTATTGTCGAGCTTATGCCATAGGTTTATGAGAACATTGGTTTGCTCCAGATGATGGTTGAAATGAACAGTTAGAGCTCATAATGTAACTCTCCGCTAAATCTTGGTTAAATTCTTATGAATGGGAAAGCTCCTCGAGCCTTTGACTGATTAATGACAATCTGTATGGGTGGTGCATGATGAACTGTTAGCAATAAAGCTTACTTATTGCATATTTAGAAATGCGAAGGTGGCGGGTACGACGAAGAGAAATTAAGGATTGGAGGTTTCATGAACGTGCCAAGGTGACGATGTGCAAATGACATTTCATGATTTTGAAATCAACACTTGGAAAGGATAATATAATCCCCCGCAAATCTTGGTTTAATGCGCATTAATAGGAGATCTCCTCAAGCCTTTCGCCCATCAATGCCAATCTATACGGTTCCTGCATGATGAGTTGTTAGAAGTAAATGTTTGTAATTGCATATTTAGAAACAAGATATATATATATATATATATATATATATATATATATATATATATATATATATATATATATATATATATATATATATATANAAGATATATATATATATATATATATATATATATATATATATATATATATATATATATATATATATATATATATTTATATATATATAAAACAATTGTTTTTCTTTTATTATAGACAAGTGTGAAGGTCATGGAGACGAGGGAGAGAAAAGAAAGGATGGCAAGGTATGAAAAGAGGTCAGATGGTATTCAAAAAAGGGTTACGGAGATACTGAGGAGAGGCGAGTGTTCCACGATCAAATTTTATGTATCGGAATTTTTTACTGCAAAATGTGTAAAACAAAAGAGATCATGATGGGGCCGTTCAGCAGTTGGTTTGTATATTTGCGGAATTCTGGGAAAGTGGCTAAGTATGGAATAGGGAAACGGTCGAGCAGACTCGTTCTCAGAAGCGAGGATTGAATTTTTCATGAACGGACCAACCCGACGATGCACAAATGACATTCCATGATGTTTGAAATTAGTGCTTGCTAATCGCATGCCTAGAAAAAAGATCTTATATATAATTGGTAATTGTTAATTACAAAGGGGCGCGGGCATAGGAAACAACGACTAAAAACTGAATATTTCTTGAACTCGCCAAACCGATGATCCGCCAAAGAAATTCGAAGAAATGACAAAGTATGGAAAGAGGACAGGCAGGCTTCAAAATGGGGTGACAATAGTTCCACAGAAGACGTGAGGACCCAACGGTTAAATTGTATTTCTCAAAAATTTTCAGTGCAAAATGTATACCACAGAAGAGGGCATGATAGGTGGACCGTAATATGGAAGAGGGCATGATAGGTGGACCGTAATATGGAAGAGGGTATGATCTAAGTCTAGTTGTAAATTTGTATATCGCAAAAGTGACGGTATTGTTCACAGGCCATGGAACAACATAAGTCCAATCTAGAGCCCGCCTATCGGGAATTTGCGGTCGGAGAAGTGTCTAGGTATGGAATGGGGAAGCAGTCGGTCAGTATCTCTATATAAGAGCATGAGTGCAAGCATGAATCTGCAAGTCCGCCCACTTGCGCAACCATACATTTTCGAAAAAATGAATAAGTGACGAGAAAAATAAAGTTCAGGGAAAAGAGGAACGAATATTTGGCCAAGTATAGAAGATGGAAAAGAAGGACCAATATATTCACATCTGTAACAGATATCCCATTTTCCCGCCAAGATATATAGTTGGAAAGAGGTGCGAAATTGGTTGGCATAGAAAACAACGACCAGGAATACGATCTGCGAGTTTACTTGGTTCTTGGTTGTATGCTTCGTCTGTCAATTTGTATATCGCAGAACTCCGAGGCATTTTTTAAGCCAACCAGCCCACAAGTCCAGCTGTCAATTTGTACAGTGCAGAACTGTGGGTGATGTTTGTAGGACACAAAACTATAGAGGAAATTATTTTCCCTTTAATATAGCTCATGTGGTGCAAATGTGGTATGGCTCATTTTAGCACATTTCCATCCGTAAACAAAGGCAACCTTGAGCCCTCCAACCCTGGAGTCCGTGTATCAATTTGAATATCGTGGAGCTCCGAATGTTGTTTGTAGGTCACGGAAAAATAGAAGTGCAATGTTGAGCCAACCAGCGCGCAAGGTCGCTTGTCAATTTGTATATCGCAGAAATCTTGGTGCTACTTGTAGAACACTGAACAATAGAGGGCCAATTTAAAGAAAGAGGAAGCACTCGTTGGAAACACGTGAATCCGCCAAGCGGCACAGCAAGGAATTTTCAGAAAAAAATGATTAAGTAACTAAGAAGAGAAACTACAGGCAATAAAAGAGTGGGAAAATGGAAAGGGGGAGGGCAGTTTTCATAAGCATGAATTGGTTTCAAAGAAGCCCCATTGTTGCAAAACCATCATTTTCTACTAATTGTCAGCAAATGCATTGTTGAAGATTAGATTTTATTGCAACCTGTGCGTGTAAGTATGTTCTTGATACATTCTTCCATGATTGTAACATATTAACTTAACTATTAAACTTCATTTTCTACTAATTGCCAACAAATGCTTTGTTGAAGATTAGATTTTATTGGAACATGTGGGTGTAACTGTGTTCTTGATACATTCTTCCATGAATGTAAAATATTAACTTAAGTATTAAACTTCTTGCATTATGGGTTGTTAGCATTAAAACTTAATAAATGCATGTCTAGAAACAAGAATGACGATTTTGTTGCAAGATTGTACATTGGTATTGTTATGTTCTATCTGCATTACGAATATAATTGAGCATTGGTTTGAAACTGTGTGTAATCCATTTTTTGTTTGCATAAAAGACTGGTGGATTGACATAGTACATTGTCATATAATTGTTAGATGTTCCATCTTAGAAAAAATAACCTAAGTAAACACAATATCGAAGAACTACGAGAGCAACGAACCATGCCAATGAGAATAGGCGTTAAATCCATAAAAGAAGCAACAATGAAGACTCCAAGGAAATGTTTTTTAATAGAAAATCCATTTAAAAAAAAAAACACTGAGTATTGTACATCTATCCTTAGAGATTGGACCCAGTTCTTCGGGCCAAAACATTGAACGTATCTGCCACAAACACAGGCACAGGATCCGTAGTATGTAGGATCCTTGCAATTTTCTCCTTGATGAATCATCATGTGGTGAAATTGATAATTTTCAGAAGCTTCCCGTGAGGAAGAAGACAAAAAACGTTGCAGGTAAAATGGAATAGCCCTTAACTGAAACTTAGGACACAACTAGAAACTGCCTCTGCATAGTCGAAAAAAATTTAGGGACACAGGTTGCACGTGCAATTTCAGAGGTCCAAATTAGTCCATTATGGGTGGAAGGAGATGACTAGTAGAAAAATGCCTTGCAACAATGAGAGTTTTGGACCTGATTCCTGAAGATGTTAATTGTATATCCAGAGAACAGGACAATAGTCCCGCAAGTGAATAATTTTTTGTCTTGAAATATATCTTTGGGAGCATCAACATATCATTTTCTTACAATGAAACTCTTCTGCCCAGAACGAACTAATTTGGAACTCTGGAATTCCTACTTTCGCGCTGCAAAGCGTCTATTGTGTTCAATGTCGGTTTCTTTTCTGAAACTCCTTTTGGTGTTTTCAGGACTGCCATCACTGAGTCGAGAAGTTCCACCTGTTATGGTTGATTTAAATTTGGGCGTAGGAGTGGGAAGAGTCTCTGCATTGCCATCATCCATTGTCGTATCATCGCCCATTAGATCATCTTCTTCTTGCTCATAATCAATGACATCAACCTCTGCGCCAGCCATCAATGCAACTTGGTAGGTCCTCTGAGAAGGCAAGGTTGCCTTGGAATTCTTTGGTTTGAAATATATCTCTCGGTGTACCAAGGGACCATCTCCTTTTTTGCTCCTAGGTGAAGGGAGATGACTAGTAAGAATATGCCCTAGAATAGTGGAACCTCTGGCCATTATGCCCGAATGTGTTTATTGAATCTTGACAAAACTACTGCCACAAGTTAACGAGAATTTTTGTTTGCTCTAGACGATGTTTTAAATGAAAATTAGGGAGGGATAATATAACCCTGGTTTAATGCGTATCAATGGAATATATCCTCGAGCCTTTCGTTGATCAATGACAATCTCTAGGGTTCGTGCAAAATGAGTTGTTACCATTACAACTCACTAATTTCATATTTAGAAAAAAGTGCAAAGGTGGCGGTGACAGTGAAGAGAGATTAAGAATTAGAAATTTCTTAAAGGTGCCAACCTGCTGGCGCACAAAAACAGATTGCATCATGTTTGAAATGAATACTTGGAAAGGATAACATAATTTTGCGCAAATATTAGTTTAATTCGTACTAATGACAAATCTTCTCCGGACTTCCAGACATTAATGACAATCTTAACGGTTCCTGCAAGATGAACTAATAGCATTAAAGATTAATTATTGCATATCTGGAAACAAGTACGAAGGCAGTGGTGATGGAGAATTGTGACGAAGCATTGTACATTTCGTGCACCTGCTAACCCGTGAAACCGATTCCAAGAAGTACCCAAGTATGGAAAGCAGTCAGGCGGGTTACAAAATAAAAAGGGCAGAAGATATACCCAAGAGACGTGAAGGGCCGATGGTCATATTGCATCTCAGTGACAGATATCAGTTGTCAATTTGTATGTCATGGAATTTCGATTGTTGTTTGTGCGTAGGGGAACAACGGAAGCGCAATGGTGAGAGGGCAATTTGTATATTGCTGAACTTCGGGTTCTGTATATAAAAGCATGAGACATTGGAAAAAAGGACCAAGCAAACAGAAAGAAAAAGCATACGAGATAAAGGGGGGTTTGTTTGCTAATTTGTAAATCGCAGAAGTTCGGGTGCTAGTTGCACGCGGCGGAACAATGGAAACGCAATGTTAAACCCGCCTATGCAGGAACCCACGATTCAAAAAGTTTGTTCAATATGAAACGGGGAAGTGGTCGTTTGGGATGGTGATATAAAAGTAACAATGGAAATATGAAGACGGGAATCCGCCAAATCCCGCACCTAGACATTTTCCAAAAACAAGTAAAGAAAGGGAAAGCGAAGAGAAAAGAGAAACTAGAAATTTTCTGAAAAACGAGTAATACACACTAAATATGTACTATAAAGTATGAACATGAGATGTTATAGATCATGTACGGATCCCACATTCCATACTTAGCCACTTTTTGGATCGCAAGTTCTCGGATTGGCGGGCTCTAAATTGGGCATCTATTGTTCTATGGCCTACAAATAGCATCCAGAATTTCGCGATATACAAATTGGCCAACAGACATGTGAGCTAGCTCGGTCGACATTGCACTCCTTTTGTTTCATGTCATACAAACAACACTCGAAGTTCCGCGATATACAAATTGACAGACGAACTCCAGCATTGGCGGCCTCAAAAGTGCGATTGTTTATGGATGCTAATCCCTATTAACTATTTAGCATTATCTAAAAACATTATTTTCAATACTAAATTATTAATATTAAATATTGATATTGTACAATTTAATTAGACAATAAGGTTTGTATAATATGAAACAGGGAAGCGGTCAGTCGGTCGGGTTGGTGATATAAAAGTAAGTGAAATCTGAATACGTGAATCCACCAACTTCCTTACCAAGAAATTTTCCTCGGGCTGGTGGGCTCAAAACTGGGCCTCTATTGTTTCGTGAGCTACAAATAGCACCCAAGAGTTTCACGATATACAAATTGGCAGGTGGACTTGCGGGCTGGCTCACTTAACATTTCATTTCTATTGTTACGTGTCGTTCAAATAGAACTCGGAGTTCCACCATATACAAATTGACAGATGGACTCCAGGGCTAGCGGGCTCAAGCTTGCGATTGTTTACGGATAGTGATCCCTATCAACTATCTAACACTACCTAAAAAACATTATTTTCAATACTAAAGTATTAATATTAAATATTGATATTGTACAATTTAATTACATAAAATTATAAAAGGATGTGAAATATCTTATTTCAAAGAAAAACCCGTGTATTCGGAAACTTGCATTCCAAAAATTTTGTATAATATGAAATGGGCAAGAGGTCGGTCAGGCTGCCGAAATAAAAATGGGTGGAAATCTGAACACATGTATCTGTCAAGTTCCGCACCTAGAAAATTTCCCAAGAAACGAGTTGTACATACTAAATATGTACTTTTATAAAGTATGGGCATGAGATTTTATAGAGCATGTATGCAGCCATCATTCCATACTTAGCCACTTTTTATATCGTGGGTTCTCGGGTTGGCAGGCTCAAAATTGGGCCTCTTTTGTTCCGTTCCCTACAAATGGCACCTAGAGTTCCACGATATACAAATTGACAAGTGGACTTGCGGTCTATTTGAATTGTAAGGGCCTTGTGTTGATGTAATAGCACAATTTGACTTGGGCTAGTTTATATTCATTTCTTACAATATCAAACATAGAAGTAGTCGGTCGAGTTGGTGATATAAAAGTAATTGAAATCTGAAGTCGTGAATCCGCCAACTTCCGCAGCTAGAAGTTTTCCAAAAAACGAGTAATACATACTAAGTATGTACTATTATAAGGTATGGACATGTGGTTTTTATAGAGCTTGTACAGATCCCACATTCCATACTTGGCCACTTTTTGGATCATGGGTTCTCAGTCTGGCGGTCTCAAAACTGGGCCTCTATTTCTATGTATCCTACAAATAGCACCCAGATTCCCGCGATATACAAATTGACAGGCGAACATAAGGACTGGCTCGCTCAACATTGCACTTCTATTGTTCTGTGTCTTCCAAACAACATTCGAAGGAAACGAGTAATACATACTAAATATGTACTTCTAAAAACTATGGACATGAGATTTTATAGAGCATGTACAGATTTCTCATTCCATACTTAGCCACTATTTGGATCGTGGGTTCTAGGGTTGGTAGGTTCAAAATTAGGCCTCTGTTGTTCCATGCCCTATAAATAGCACCCACATTTTCGCGATATACAAATTGACAACTGGACTTGCGGGCTATTTGAATTTTAAGGGCCTTGTGTTGATGTGATAGCACAATTGGACTTGGACTAGTTTATATTTGTTTATTACAATATCAAACGGGGAAGCGGTCGGTCGGGCTGGTGATATAAAGTAACTGAAATCTGAAGTTGTGAATCCGCCAACTTCCGCACCTAGAAGTTTTCCGAAAAATGAGTAATACACACTAAGTATGTACTCTTCTAAAGTATGGACATGAAATTTTTATAGATCATGTACAAATCTCACATTCCATACTTGGCCACTTTTTGGATTGTGGGTTCTCAGTCTGGCGGACTAAAAATTGGGCCTCTATTGTTCTGAGCCCTACAAATAGCACCCACAATTCCACGATATACAAATTGACAAAAGGACCTGCGGGTTGGTTGGATCAACATTGCACTTCTATTGTTCTGTGTCCTCCAAACAACACTCGGAGTTCCACGATATACAAATTGACAGACGGTCTCTAGGTCTGGCGGGTTCAAGATTTCCATTGTTTACGGATGGTAATCCCTATCAACTATCTAACATGATCTAAAAACATCATTTTCAATACTAAATGATTAATATTAAATATTGATATTGCACAATTTAATTAGAGAAGAAAGTTTGTACAATTTGGTCAGGCTAGTGATATAAAAGTAAGTGGAAATCTAAATGCGTGCATCCGCCAACTGATCCGAATGGATCTCCGCACTTGAAAGAACTTAGTGCCATGTTGATTTCAAGGTGGCGACAAAAGTGTTTAAGTGGATTTAAATGATGCTTTCTTGAGTTTTATTTCTCACGCATTTAATTATGCATTTGTGGGAAAAATACTTCATGCATTTTTCATATTAGTTTGATCAATGCTTTATGAAGTGCTCATGCATTTAATTATGCATTTTATGAGCTTTACTAACTCATACATTATTATTATTCACTTGTAATTAAAATGATTAATATTTGTGAGAGAAAATTTGTCTCACATATTATTCATTTATTAATTATGGAAATTGGTTTTCATGTGAGAAACCACCTCACACCAATTTGCCATTCTTCTCAATTGTAGGTTGAGAGAATCAAGGGCATGGTTGGAAATTTTTTGGGTAGTTTTGAGACTTTTCCATTTTTGAGCCTAAGATGGTTGAAGATCCTACTTTTAAGGATCTTGTTTTTCCTTCTTTGTAATCAGATCCTACAATTGTGGATCTTGTAATTAATGCTCTTAGTTGGAAAGTGAGTAAGGAAAAACTATATATATTCCTTATGTGAG
>ML820079.1:102172-116146 GCA_009831015.1 Picea engelmannii | reverse complement strand
TTGCAAGAGATCAATGACAACATTCAAGCTGACAATGTAGAATTGAGAAAACTTTTGCAAGTAGTTGAAGAGGAGAAACAGGAGCTTCAAGAAATGCTACGAGACAAATACGAGTTATTGGCTAAGTTACAGAAGGTTGAGAAGATGGATGTTGCATCTCAAATCGAGGTATATAATGTTTCTTCATGTTCTGTTTTCTCTCAATATGAAACTAATGTTGGCATGAATATCCTCACGAAGATGGGGTATAGAGGAGGTGGACTTGGCATTAATGGTCAAGGAGTCACCCAACCATTGGAGGTTGTACCAAGACAACCATTTGCAGGCTTGGGTTATGGACATGAAGAGAAAGGAGAATGCTTGAAATTTGCTGAAGATAAAGCCATCTCTTCACCACCAGATTCCAAGAAGAGAATCAAGACAGTTAGTCCTCATCAGTTCAAGGACAAGTCAGGAAGGTATAACAATCATTCAAGTTCTTTTTTTGCATATAAGAGAAATGATTTCTTCCATAGATCTTCTAACCGTGATGTAGTTAAGCATCAACCAAATAAAATGTGGGTTAAGAAGACGGATGTGTCCATGAGAAGTGAGATCAAGCAGAAGAAGAACCCTATGTATCCTCCTGCAAGGAATGTACAACTGAATAGAAAACGAAGGAATTTCTGCAATTTCTGCAAAATTAGTGGCCATTGGGAGAAGAAGTGCTAGAAATTGCACCTTGAAATTCACCACAAGTCAAGCAAGAAGAATGTCAAAGAGCCTGTGAAGAAGGAGGCTCCATCCACCATTGGAAAAGCATGATTACGAGATGAAAGTGCTTGGTGTTGGTTCGGTAAGTAGTTAATAATGTTTCTGCAAGTTTTATTTATGCTATGTTACAAAATTTCGAGTTTTATGGGGGCAGGTATCTCTCTTTTGATGGAAAAAACTCAAAAAAATTCCGACTCGGAATCGAGAAGTAATGGCATCATTGCAAAGGACTGGACGAGAGAAATCCAACAGCGTGAAAATCACGCCAAACGGCCTCCGAATGAGAAAGTTGCTTCTTATCTTGGATCTGGTCGATGGCTGCAGCCGAATTATCAATAGCAGCCGATGAAGACAGCAATGACTCTGTGCTCGCGTTCAAGTTCTAAGAAGATTTGAGACCGTCGTCTCTCACTGGCTCTGCCATGGATCCTGTGAAAACAAACCTCGGCTGCCTCAGGCGTGCCCGTGAGAAGTCTCATGCATTAATTTGGCAGTCCGCAGGAATCGAATCCCATCTAGGTTCAAGACATCAAGATCACAGAAAATGGATACGCAGCCTACAGTCTTAGTGATCATGAACTCTGTAACCCTCCATGTAGCCATTATTAGGAGCTTCGGTTAAAGATCTGTGAGGCAGGTGCCACCATGGAAAGAGAGCTGCCAAATCATGGAGATGATCTTGACAACCTGGAGGCGATCAATGCATGCTCACTTGGATGCTTTGACTCAATGAGTTTGGTCCTTTCGTTGATCACAACGGGAAGTCGTGCTGCAATAGTCACTTGAGGATAGCGCCAGGTCCCTGTGAGGCTGGATAGGAGGAGTCCCCGAGATCAATGACTTCACAAACGTTGCTAGAGATAGCTTGATGTTGAAGGATTGCTGGGAGAAGCATTGACTGGAGGTTGATCTTAAATCGGCCTGGTTCAAAACCTTCAAGCGATCGGTAGAGGAGGTGGGCGAAGGAGATTCTTTGCTCAAATCCGTGAGCGGCCAAGACTCTAGATCTATTCAAATCCGCGATCTGATATGCATGAAAGAAAAGCCTCATGATTACCGCCAAAATGATGGATGATGCACATTATAATAATTCTTTCTATGCCAGAGTGGGAGGCGTTAGCATTGCGGAGCTTAACCGGCTCGAAGTCGACTTTCTTTTCCGTTTGGATTTCCTGCTGAATGTCACCGCTAGTGTATTCGAAAGCCTGCTTGGGAGACAGGATCTTCATTTAAGCTTAAGAAGAAGGTCGCACACAGGGACGATCTCATCGATTTGGATAGTTTGATCCGCGACCCGATTTTCTACATGAAAAGAGCGATTTGGCTAGTTTGAGCCACGACCCGATTTTCTAGATATTTTATCAGCAATTTCTCCAAAAACCCCAGGAGTCGAAAACCCTTGCAAGCTGGTGGTGATCGAGGGTATCAGTTAATGGCTAGATGATACGAGATCACACATCTTGTATATAGCGACCATCTTGCCACCTGGATGGCGCAGATCATGCTTCATCTATTTGGAGATTTTACTCAGATTTTTAAATCCAATTGATTCCCATATATCGAGGATTTTGTTTTTTGGTGTTTGGAGAGGTCGGGGGCCATGGATGGTTTATAGTGCACTCATACCTTGTTACACACGTCGGGTTTACTAGGGTCCACGACAATAATGCCGATGGGATTTAAAGCTCAATGATTTTTTTTGTGCGATGAGGTATGATCTAATTTGAAAACCATTTTTTTTTATAAGATTTCCATATGCATGTAGTGGGATTTGGTTTTTTCACCACTAGTGCAATCGAAAATTTGGCACATAAAATTGCCTTCAAAATTTGATGTAATTGCTATGTAAAGGCCACAGTTTACCTAGTGCATATTTTGGCCATGATGCACATTTTTGTAATGGGTACATAGAACCATAGAAGTTTCCCATTGGTGCATATCTCGGCATTTGAGTTGGCATAAGAATTGCCTTGAAACTTGATGATTATGAAGCATTGAAAAAGGCTTGTTTAGCCACTCTTACGTGAGGAAGAGTGAGAGGCGTATTTTTGCACATTAAGCCTTGTTGGCTTCTTTGTAAAAGTTGATTGAGGCGTTTTTTCCTAAGCCTATTTCTGGCATTTTCATGTAAACTTGACCAATGAGTGTGGTTATAAACTCTTGGCAAGTGTTTCAAAAAAATGTAAAAATGTATGATCCAGGTTATCATCAATTACAGGTTGCAACTTTAAGCAGATGTGGGTGTTTGCATTCCGATTTCGAAGAACATGGGTTAAGGAGTCTTGAGGGGATTTGCCTTTTTCAGGCATTTGCATTGTAGTAGTTGCGGATGTGGGTGTTTGAATTCCGATTCCGAAGAACATGGGTGAAGGAGTCTTAAGGGAATGTGCCTTTCAGAGACATTTGCATGCACTTGATGATGGATTGAAGATGATACTTTTGGAGACCAAAAGTTTATTTTGTGGGGAGGTGTGATCCAAATGGATCTCCGCACATGAAAGAACTTAGCGCCATGTTGATTTCAAGGTGGCGAAAAAAGTGTTTAAGTGGATTTAAATGATGCTTTCTTGAGTTTTATTTCTCACACATTTAATTATGCATTTGTGGGAAAAATACTTCATGCATTTTTCATATTAGTTTGATTAATGCTTTATGAAGTGCTCATGCATTTAATTATGCATTTTATGATCTTTAATAACTCATACATTATTATTATTCACTTGTAATTAAAATGATTAATATTTGTGAGAGAAAATTTGTCTCACATATTATTCATTTATTAATTATGGAAATTGGTTTTCATGTGAGAAACCACCTCACACCAATTTGCCATTCTTCTCAATTGTAGGTTGAGAGAATCAAGGGCATGGTTGGAAAGTCTTTGGGTAGTTTTGAGACTTTTCCATTTTTGAGCCTAAGATGGTTGAAGATCCTACTTTTAAGGATATTGTTTTTCCTTCTTTGTAATCAGATCCTACAATTGTGGATCTTGTAATTAATGCTCTTAGTTGGAAATTTAGTAAGGAAAAACTATATATATTCCTTATGTGAGCCATGTTGACGGAAGGAGAAGAAAGAGATAGTGCTTAGCTATTGAAAGCCATAGTGTTGAGATAATGAAGAGCCATAGTCCTTGAATGTAAGAGAGTTTTGAGAGCTCACTTTGAAGAAGGAATATAGAAGATCTGCATTCCAGTTGGAGTAGGTCCGGAGACGTAGCTCCAGAGGTGGAGGGGTGAACTCCGTTATCAACATCGGTTGTCTCTCTCTTATTTTCCTTCATGTGTTTTATACTCCTTAATGTTCATTTGTATTATGTTTATGCTTGTAATGCATTATGATAAATGAACTAGTATGCTCAATAAAACCTGTATAATCCATAGTCAATTTAAAAGATCCTCACATTGTAAACATTTGGGAGATTAATACTCGACCCGTTTACGGATCACCAACTTCCACACCTAGAAATTTTCCGAGAAACGAGCAATACATAGTAAACATTTACTTTTATAAAGTATGGACATGATATTTTATATAGCATGCACGAATCATTCATTCCACACTTAGCCACTTTTTGGATCACGGGTTCTCGGGCTGGCGGGCTCAAAATTGAGCCTCTATTGTTTTGTGTCCTACAAATAGCACCCAGAGTTTTTTGATGCACAAATTGACATGCCGATTTGCGGGCTCTCTGGCTCAACATTTCACTTATATTGTCCTGTGTCCTCCAAACAACACTCGAAGTTCCGCGACATACAAATTGACAAAAGGACTCTAGGACTGGCGAGCTCAAGATTGCGATTGTTTATGGATGGTCATGCTATCTAACATTATCTAAAAAAACTATTTTCAAATACTAAATTATTAATATTAAATATTGATGTTGTACAATTGAATTACATAAAATTATCAAAGGATGTTAAATCACTTATTTAAAAAAAAATAAAGGAAACAAAATAAAGTTTTTTAAAATTCTATCACCGCAAGCATAACAACGAACAACAAGCAATACATAGTAAACATGTACTTTTATAAAGTATGGACATGAGATTTTATAGAGCATGTACGGATCCTTCATTCCATACTTAGCCACTTTTTGGATCGCGGGTTCTCAAGCTAGTGGGCTCAAAATTGATCCTCTATTGTTCTGTGTCCTACAAATAGCACCCAGAGTTCCACGATATACAAATTGACAGGTGGACTTGCGGGCTCTCTGGCTCAACATTGCACTTCTATTGTCTCGTGTCCTCCAAACAACACTTGGACTTCCGCGACATACAAATTGACAGAAGGACTCCAGGACTAACGGGCTCAAGATTGAGATTATTTACGGATGGTCATCCTATCTAACATTATCTAAAAAACATTATTTTCAAATGATAAATTATTAATATTAAATATTGATATTGTACAATTGAATTATGTAAAATTATCAAAGGATGTTAAATCGCTTATTTAAAAAAAATGAAGGAAACAAAAGAAAGTTTTTTAAAATTCTATCACCACAAGCATAACAACGACCAATTTGAATTTTAAGGGCCTCTTGTTGATATGATAGCACAATTTCACTTCGCACAGTATATATTCGTTGATTTCAAATTATTTCAGGAGATTAATTTTACCAAGTTCATCGATTAAGAAAAAAATGCTAAAACAACGACCAATTGAATTTTAAGGGCCTCTTGTTGATATGATAGCACAATTTCACTTCACACAGTATATATTCGTTGATTTCAAATTATTCCAGGAGATTAATTTTACCAAGTTCAGCGATTAAGGAAAAATGCTAAAACAAGCCACATACTACATTTGCGTCACAAGGCCATAGAAATTATCAGGCAGATTTGTAGGCTAGCTGGATAAAAAATTAAATTCTATTGTTCCATGTCCTCCAAACAACAGTCGTAGTTCCACGATATACAAATTGATAGACGAAGCACACAACCAATAACCAAATAAACTTCAAACAAGCCACAAGCAAGTTCCCACAAGGTTCCATAGAGTAGGACGCATTGACCTTTGCATCAAACAATTTGATATACAAAGAAAAGACCTCACCGCATTCGTTTTCTCTTGCATCTGGTATATGTTCCCAGTAGAAAATAATCGTGGCCATGGGATATATGGGGTTTGCTGCCATGCTTCCCATTTTTTGGACCAAACAATCCTATGCGCATACAATCCCAAGTAGCCGAGTCCGATGAACATTCATCTGTATGTTGAAGAAATATTACAGAGACACGTGAGGTATTTTCATTTCCTGCCAAAGTTTGATATATATATTTTTTTCCTTTCTTCAACCGATATGAAAAATTGCATTGTCCTCATTTAAGGTGAATTTGATGTGTATATGAAGGTCCCGCAACATGTAGACACTGCTTGTCTTTTTCTGTAGATACGTTTCATATGACAATTCTGCCAACGTAAGAAGCACATTTTGTAACAAAGGCTACCTAACCGTACAATGCACGATTGTGTTGCCCACGGTTCGGATGACAACATTGACACAATGTCCATATATATATGGACATTTTTCACCACATCGCAGACAATCAATCATATCATCACTTATCAAAGTGGAGGCAGAAGCAGGAGAGTTTCATTTCACACATACAGGTTCAAAGGGGGTCGAGTACGCATTGGTTGCAACTAAAACACCTTCAAACTGGGAACGCGAGCATAGGAATTAATACATTAAACAATATAATACACAACTGCACCCCCCCCTCCCCTTAAAAAAATAAAAATAAAATAAAACAAGCCGCAGAAATTTGTTGAAGGCTATTTGTATAAACAAAGTGAGGATGATTTTGTGGATGTATACGCACAATAGTTGTAGAGCTAGTTAGTTTCTTCAGATCTTGTACTATATCTTCTCGCAACTCTGTTACAAACGTTGCATGGGTTGTCCAAAAGATCCTTTCTCTAACATCCCTTTTCTTCATTATATTTTTGAATAGCATAAGTGGAATCTGCCCTTTATGCAATTGTTGCTCCATTGACAAAAACAAATTTGAATACATATCGAACAATTGTAGCTACAACATGGAACAGTGCAATATTTGTGCAACTTACCCAAGATACATGCGCATGCGAAAGTAAAGGACAAAACTGAATATGAAAAGAGGTACCATTGCCTTGTCGTTGTCCGAATCTCCATCCTTTATATGGAGAATGTGTTGTGAGCCAAGTTTTCTTGCCAGTGTGACAGCTGCGGCAATCATTCTGATTGGGTAAATATCAGTGCTCCGTGCAAGCTAGCTGATAGTCGAGTCCGGGACGAAACGATATTCTGAACAAACAACATAAATTGTTTCCACAATACTTGTTTCATTGAGCGAAATAATTCGATCACAATCACCATGGTCATATACTGTTTTGGGCAATATATTAAAATTTGTAATGGATATCCCATTACTTGGAAATATCTTTTCTGCATGTTTCTGGACAAGTTGTGGAGGAATAGTCAGTGTCACTGTCATCATGACCTCCTTGTCTGTCATGTCAGCACACATAATGGATCTAGTTTTGTTTGCCTTGTCCAAGTAGGTGCTATAGACGACCATTATGTCCTCGACAAACACTTTTCTAGTTTGACAGTTGTTCAAACTCTCTATTGATAGTACTTTGGATGTTACAACTTTAGACCTGGTGACAATTTTTGAACAGGAAAACTAAAGTGAATGGTAGTGTGCATTTTTTATTTTTTTTGTAATATTATTTCACTCGCATACATATATAACTACACGCATAGCTTCGATGAACTATGGAGCCAGAGTTTTTCAACCACACCTTTTAATATGCGGAACATGCGGCATGTTCGGTGTCTCGCTTGTACTTGTTGATACTTCTTGTGAACCGCAAACCATGTATTGCAGATGACATCAACATATTCACCATGTCATAGATGATTATATAGCTGAGGATATTTGTTTGGTAAACATAGTAAGAGCAGAGCGTATGCATCTTTACCTTTGGCCTTGTCGGTCTACTGATGTCTGGGATGATTGACTTCTCATGCACATGTCACTAGTCCAACTTTTTATGATGCAATCATGTGCAGATGAACATCGGGACTAAACAAACATATGCATTGTATATTGTCCATCATAAGGACTAAATAACCATAAAATTGTATGCATCTGATTTTTTTAACTGGAAAAATGTTTAATAGTAAACAGGGCGTGAAGACGGGGCATCACGACCAATCTGTATACCGCGGATCCCCGGAAGCCAGGGGAGCAATCTTGAACCTTCCAGCCTAGCACCTGCAATCGAAAAAGTGGGTAACTATGGAATAAGCTAGAAGCGCAACCATAGATGTGAAACCGTTAGTCCACCAACCGACGCACCAAGGCATTTTCGGAAAGAACACTAAGCAGATGAGTTAGAAAACAAAAGGGATAATAGAAAATGGAAAAAGTAGAAATACGGAGGGCAGAAAGGCCCATTTCTACCAAGCCATCGTTTTCAAGTCTAATATTATATGCCCCCACCCAGTTTGTATATTTAATTCACTAGCACAGTTGGTATACCTTTTAGAAGATTGTACCACAGAGCCCTCTGCTGTTGCACAGAACAATTCATCTTCCTGTCCAACCAACCTGTTTTTTCCAAGGTAGTAACGTCGAATATGCAATGGACATGAAGGCAAGTTAGTATGAAGACAGACATGTAAAAGAAAGAGAAACATGTCTATTTACCCGACAAACAATCCATTGTCCTCTCCATCCATTCTGTTTGTTTGAATGCAACAATGCAACGAAAACACAACGAACGTGAAGTAGGTTAGTATGCAGGAAGGCATGTAATGAAGATAACTTATAATTAAGATAGACATGTAAAGGAAAGAGAAACAAGGCTATTTACCCATGAAAGAGCCCATTGTCATCTCCAACCATTCTGTTTGTTTAAATGTAGCAATGCATCGAAAACAAAACGGACATGAAGCATGTTAGTATGCAAGAAGGCATGTAATGAAGATAAGTTACCATGTAGGAAGAGACGCAACATGTACATATAATAAACTAGGTGAACACATATACAGACAATAAATGAAATACAAAACAATACAATATGAAATAACAGTATAAACATGCACCTTTTTATATCCTCTTCAACTGATGTAGTCAAGACTCCGTCATTTTCTCCATCTATTCTGTTTGTTTGAATGTGGGAACACACAAAATCACAGAGTCATTTTCTCCATCTTGAACATGAATGGAAGCTGGTATGCACCGGAGAACAAACAATATGTACATACAGTAAAAGAGACTAAACAAACAGTTTAAAATATAAGCAAAAACATGAACCTTTGCGCTTCTCCATCCATAGTTGTAAATGTGTAATTTTTTTTCCCTGCCCAAAATATATTACAAGCCACAAAATATCACGAAATTGCATGTTCGTAGCTAAACGATTTCTGTTTTTCTGTGGAAAATTATCCAGATATGCT
Source organism: Picea engelmannii (assembly GCA_009831015.1). NCBI lineage: Eukaryota > Viridiplantae > Streptophyta > Pinopsida > Pinales > Pinaceae > Picea > Picea engelmannii. The sequence goes on along the minus strand of ML820079.1, from coordinate 106,938 downwards.
TCCACCAATGGAAATACATGTTCTTTATCCTCTACACAGACTATTGTGCCCACAATACAAGATTTTGGTTTTTCGTGGCAAACTACCCAGACATGCTTCCAGACATCAAAATATAATCTTGTAGAATCTTTGTTGTACATATCATATCTCAAGTACAACACAATTGTATCTTGCGCACACCAGTCTGTGTAGAGGACAAAGAACATGTAATGTCATATGGGCACATCTGACCATACATGGTTTATAAATGTAGTCTACATATGCTTTATTCTAACAAAAAACAACAGATATTGCAATTTCACATGTAATTCTCGAACAATTTTGCATGCAACTATTTTCTTTCATGCCAGCACTGAAGCACCAACAAAATCTCACAGTAGAACAGATATCGACCTCGGTAGATAGGGAAAATAACACAACTGCATGTCGACTCGTGGGTGTAGGGGATAAACACCGTAAAGCGCCCCCAAAACAATAATAATCCAAAAAAAAACAACTCCAACCACCAACGTTGGACCCCAACCCTATAAGGCCGAATCAAACAAAAGAAAAAAGGAAGCACCAAACTAGTGAGAAAGCACAAACAGGCTGAACTGCACCCCCAGGGCCCCAAAGCGTAAACCTGAGCCAAACAAACACAACCAACAACCCACGAACCAACAAACCAACAAGAACCACTGAACCAATAAACAACATATGTATCTCCAATGATTACAAAACTGCAGCCGAAGCACAGAAGGAACCATAAACATACAACGACCATGTCACTACAAATAAGCAAACATTCTTACTTGCAAACTGCAAACACTAAACAACAAACAAGGAATAGAAAATGAAACTATGGCATGGAAAATTACTTCGAAACGATGAAATGCAGAAGCGCAAGTTGATTCGCGAACGAAACAACAACAAGCAGCAACCGACAAACCAACGAAGAAGAAGCACTCACTGAACCAGTAAACAATGTATGTAGCTTAAACAATGAAGAAATTTCATTGCAAAGGTAGAAGAAGGATGAAACATACAATGACTATTCAACTGGCGGTGGATAACAACACTATGCAAAATCACTGCAACATTGTATGGAAAATTTTGAGGAAAAATGTACTTCGAGAAGCATATTTAGATAAACATTTAAGGTTTTCAGGTTGTTTAAGGACCTCGTGGTATGCAAACATTTAAGCTATCAGGCCTGTTCGAGGACCTCGCATCATGTAAACATTTAAGCTGTCAGGCCTATTGAAGCATCTCGAAAAAAGTGTCAATACATTTCAATACAAATACATGCGACAAGGATGTTATAAACTTTGGAATTCTCAATCATTATAAATCTTGGATATCAAAACATTTCAATATGATTAGTACAAATAAAAACTTGGGGATATATTCAGCTAGCAGAAAATGCTAATACAAACATTTGAACTAATGCTAGCATTAATCCACCTTCAAGCAATACATAGGAAAAATATATTATTCAAAAAGATTGTATACGATAAAATTTTTGGATATGTTGCCATATTAAACATTGGGAATAGCAAAGCCGGAAATAAGACCTCCAATCTCTTATCCAAACAGATCAGTAAATATATGGTACTTTTTATTATATAAAAATATATGTTTTTAATTCCCTAGCTCTAACAATAGGTATTATGCAAATATTTCTGGTCAAAGGACAAACTAATATGTAGTCAATGAATTATCGATCGCTATAGTCCCTCTATGCCTACGATAGAGACTAATAAGTGACAAGTATGAGATGTTATTTAAATGAGTTATATATATATATATATAATTTACAATTAGTTTGTTTTGGGTGTGTATATTATTAAAAACGCCATTAAATAAGTTATATGTATGATATTTTTTGGATGGGGTGACAATATGACATGTCTAGCTATGAACACGGTCACTTAAGCAATACATGGTTGGAGGGAACATCACACAATGATAATGGTGGCGAGAGGAACATGCTCATCCTACATGTGAATTAATAGTTAGTGGTCTTATCGAAGTGATGACCGCATGGCATTTAATCTACAATCCAAGGGTATTATGATGACATGTTATAGCACAGCAAGGTCGATTCAACACCAAGTGCAACGAACGCTTCATGGTTGTTACATCGCCCTCTTGTTCGGACAGAGGAATCAACATCACGACTTAGGGACAATGCAAGGGAAGTAAATGTTCTCTTGGGATCAAGTTCTTACACGCTGAGCCCATGGGGTATGTCTACAAGCCCCTCAAAGGTCGAGCACACTCCAACATTCATGCAGGCATTGATGAAGATAAACTCGATGAGGTAGGGGAAAATTCTTGGCATGATCATTTGATAATCATTCAGGTTTTCTCCATATCCTTCATGCAGACTCCCTGGTCCCTTCATGACAACAACGATATTAGTCTTCGCTTTAAATTCATGGCCAAAGGAGGCTTGGGCCACAGGGGCCATTACTATGGGAAGAGGTCTCTGGTTCCCCGAGACCAACAAGAATCCATGACCACTGCAGAAAATTACTAGATCCTCACGCCCTTTGAAACCAGGGACAAGATGGAACTGGTCGAAGCAAAGAATCATCTCGACCAAACTCTAGTGAATGAGGAAGCAATGGATGAGGAATTCATTCGATGGATTACGGAAACTAACACCTCCCACTCCAGGGAGACCAAGTACCACATAACCATAGACTTGTACTTGCATGTGAAAACCCTGTTGTGAAAAGTAATTACGGAAAGACGCACTCCATTCAGTGAGATTCTTCTTCAGATGGAGTACCTTCAACTGCAAATTCATGTGGTTGACCAAAAAATCTCCCTCCTCGTCGAAGGCATAGTCGAACTAGATCTAAACAAGCTAAGAGATGACCAACCCCAGATTCATGAGGCCTATGGACCTGCCCCTCCCATCTAACTCTAATGCCTTCATTTTCAGTTTTTGGTTTTTATAGTGATTCTACTAGGATAGACTAGTAAGGCTTCTATACCTTCTATACCTTTGTAATTTTGTAATTAGATACTGGCTATGATAGAACAAACTTGTATATCTCTACAATGTTGTAATTAGATACTAGTTCTATCAACAAGTCTCTATGAAAGTGACTCAAGGACAATGGCTATATTGTAGTTGGCATTGTTTTCAAGTGACAAGCCAAAGCAAACTCATGAGAGATGTAAATTACTCTTTTTTTTAATAATTTTGAGTAGATAGCTTAAAAACAAAGTTGAGTATATAAGATGTTATTTAAATGAGTTTCATATATTTTTATTCATAGATAAAGTGGAAATAATTAGCAATTAATAATATTAATTTATAAATAGTTATTTTTTGGTATATTTATATTATTAAAAATATTATAAGATAAGTTATGATGCTATTTGAAAATATATGATTTTTGTAACATCATGGATGATTGTAAGGGATAATAGAAATCATTTTATTGATTTTAAAGTAAAATATTAAATTGTTTTTTATTGTCTAAAAAATATGTTTTTTTGGATGTAAGGAAATGGGTTAATGATCTAAGATTTATAGTCACTTAAGAGGAGTGAAACTCTGCCCCCTTATTAAACACCAAGAAATTATTTTATGGGGGTTTTCTTTGAATAAGAGTGATGATTAAGCCAATAATGACTACTTGCAATTTCGTGCTACAATCTCCCCCTTATGAAACACCAAGAAATTATTTTAGGGGGCCTGTTTTTCTTTGAATAAGAGTGATGATTAAGCCAATAATCACTACTTGCAATTTCGTGCAACAATCTCCCCCTTATGAAACACCAAGAAATTATTTTAAGGGGCCTGGTTTTCTTTGAATAAGAGTGATGATTAAGCCAATAATAACTACTTGCAATTTCGTGCAACAATCTCCCCCTCAGCTAGATCCGAGTGTATATCGAACTAGTGAACCATTTATTGGTAGTAAAGCCAGCATTATTTGCAATTTCGTGCATCAATTTGTTGGTTGAGAATTGCTTTGATAAGTTTTTTCACCTTCTATAAACTGAAAAAAAATAAAAAAAAATGAAAAAAATATTAATACCAAACAATTTCATTTGAAAATATGATAATAATAATTTTATATTTATCTCTTAACAAATATTTAAATCAATTTTATATATTTTTGCTAATTAAAAAATTAAAACATTAAGAATATTAATTTTTATATAGAGAGGGGTTACAAGATAAACCATTAAAGCATTAACTTAAAAGAAAGAATTAAGATCAATCCATCTTATCATAAGTCTTGAGAGATTAAATTGGTTGATATGCAAAATTTTCCTCCATGTTTAAGATAAAAGGAATTACACATCTCCCCTTATATTAAGCAACACATCATTGAAATGTTTAAAATTTGGTAGGAATCATTTAGACTATTAAATATTAGTATTGCACAATTTAAATGTAATAAAAATATTTTAAAATATTCAATTTATTTTTTAATTTTATAAATGATAATTTCATCAATCCAAAATTATATATATATATATATATATATATATATATATATATATTAATAAATGAAAAATATTAATACAATCAAAATGAAAAATATTAATATTAGAAAACATATATTATCTAAACATAAAAAAATATTAATATTAAAAAATAAATATTATCTTCAGATAATAAAAAATAATAATTAATAATTAAAATTATTAATATTAGAAAAAAATATATTATGAATAAATAATAAATAAAATATTAATATTAGAAAATAAATATGATGAGTAGATAATAAATAAAATATTGACAATCTTATATTGGA
>ML820079.1:79782-92874 GCA_009831015.1 Picea engelmannii | reverse complement strand
CCCACAGTCAGTTATTGGCAACTCAAACAATAATACATTTACATTGTCCTCATGCATTAGCATGGTAATTCCTATTTTATGATTAATTACAAATTGGGGGAAACAGGGTGTTACAATTCCCTCCCCCTTAAAGGAACACCGTCATCGGTGTTCTTTCTCAAAAACACCTGTCATGTCTTTCTCATTCAACCACTTCAGAAGTCTTGACCTTCATCCTCGGTCAGGTCCTCTTTCAGGATCTTAGTCTTCGTCATCTGCCTTCAATAATTCCTGGACAACAAGCACATTAATCACAATTTTGTGTGAAAACATCTTACTGTTGTTCAAAATTCAAAAGGAAATTTTCATAATCTTAGCACAATACTTATCTGTGCAGTTTGTGGATCTGTATCCACATGGTAGTTTTGTTATCCATGCTCATCGCTTTCCTTGACATACCCATTGGTTGCATTATTCCAATTCAATAGTTCACAAGAGCTATCATGATTTCATCTTCCTTTCCAAGGTTTTTCCGCATGGGAAACTACCCACCGTGTGCATGATTCCAATAGTTTACAAGAACTATTGAGGTCTCCTCTTTCTTGCGGTCACTCATCCTCCAGGCCCAGGCTTAGGCATCCCCTTCACTGCTATACAGTCCCTCGTGTGATCCATCTTTCCCTACCAAGGTTTTCTCGCACAGGAAGAATTTCAGAGACTCTATCGAGTCTTACAGTCGAGGCATCCCTTAGACTTGCTCTGTTGAGGCATCCCTCCGGCTTGTGTTACCTCAATACAATGTATTTCAGGCGATCATGACTTATCACGGGGTTCTCATGGCTCAACAGTAGCCTTTTTTCATCATCTTCAACTTTGACAGCCTTCATTTGTTCCTTCTGGACAAATATTTTCTCCTCGCCTGTGTCACAGGAATACAACATTCGTGAGACATCATTATAAATTCCAACTTTCATAATTTTTATTGCAAATCTGTCACCCACAAATTTTTCCAATCTCTTCTTTTATTTTCAGATATGTTCCATACGAAACCAGATTCACAAGCATGGGACTTTCTTTCCCATAACATTTTAGCTCAGTAGGAAATCGGTCTTCCTTATGGGCTTACAACATTGCCATATCCAATACTCTTTCTTCCTGCAATCATTCCTCAGCTAATCAAATTGTTAGTTCTCATGCACATACATTTTTATCGCACCTTTTCAACTTCATCACAACAATTTCAGAATTGTGCATACTAACAATCAAATTCACTTTCCCAAAAGGAAATACCATTCCTCGCAGTTTGGCTTAGCAGACAATCGGTCTTTCCTATGGGCTTACCTCATTGCCATATCCATGACCCTTTGTTTCCTGCAATTCATTCTTTCCACAGCCAAACAAACTGTTAGTCTCATCTCAACATACCAAACTTTTCAAAACGTAATTCAACATTTCAAAAGGGTTTTAACAATTGTGCCAATATCCATGGCCACATTCATACCCAATGGATTCTTGCATTGTTTTTTTCCAAGTTCGTCACACTTTATGACCAGTTCTTGGCCATGGGGTGTTGAAATTTAACCAACATTTTCCTCATATGGTTTATTCGTTTTCTTTCATTCTTACAGTAGGACCATACTGCCTGCTATAGGCCGATCACGATCCCAAATCAATACACATGAACTCAAAATTTTCACATGAATGCCTTTACGCATTCCTTGATTTTCAATGCATTCATGACATATCAATTCATGAATTCTTCCAAGGGTTACAAACAATGTTTACTACCAGAGGTTCATACCTCCATCATTCTGGTTCTTCGTCCCGAGTCATACCTTACTTGGGTATCCAAGGCATACAACTGCCTTTCAAGTTTATGCATAACATTAAGACAATAAAATATTTCAGAAGGGGTTCTTACCAAATCCCTTCATACCTTGTGCCACACATGCACGAATATCTTTATACCATTTATTGGCTGCTAGCACCCTCTTTCTTATTTTTACCTCATCACCAGTGCATTATGGGGACTTTTACAACCCTATCAACAATCTTTCACTCGCAACCTTCTCTTGGTCATTCTCTGTTTGAGGTTTCCCATCATTGGCAACTGTCTTCCTCAATAGCTCCAAGTCATTTCTATACACAACATGCATCATCATAGACACAATTACATTAGTCGTAATATTAAACCAAATGCATGTATCATAACATTCGAATTCATAAACATCCTCAAATGTTTCCATAAGTGCAACACAAACAAATTTCGATTGTATCTTCAGCAATACAATCCTTATTACTTATGGTGTCAAGACCTTTTTATTTTTATTGGCGTACCAGCTTTCTCATCCAAGGGAAAACATAATACTGAGAGAGGAAAGAGTTGAGGACTCTCTCGTTCTTCCAACTCTTCCTACACCGCCTGGGACTTTTCAGCCCAACCGAGTTATTTCTAAGGCCTCACTGTCTCTTCTCTACTTTTGCAATTCTACTCCCTGTCGGGATCTTCCTTCTCTTTTTCTTGAGCCACCTTGGATAGGCCTCACCCTAACCCTTTTTGGGATACTGCAGCATGCTTTAATAGAAACTCTTTTCTCATAATGAATCATAAACTTGTACATCCTACACACTTCCATTCGGTTACCAGAATGGTCAATATTCAGTTGTTAGTCTTCTATTAATTACATGATTCTTTCAAAATGTAATCCAGGATTCTTATATATGGACAGGCCTTGTAGCCCATTGTCCAACCTTCAACAATTATTAGGGTTGCGACTTTGTTCTTCTGACAAATTCCTTACATAGTTCCTCCACCGGGAACTCCTTCGGCATGCAACTCCCTTGTTGCATATCCATCACTATTTGTGATGGCATCAGCCTTGAGTTAGCTTTAGCTTTTTACTAAATATTCCCCTTAAGGAATATAAACATGCATCTTTGTTAACTTACATCTATGATGTACTTAACCATTTTCACAATCCTAAGCCTGCATGTAGCTGTCATAGTTATATGGTGGAGACCCCCCCCCCTTTCTCTCCAAGGATTGCATGACCTCTCGGTTTTAGGATCTTCTTAAGATTGAACTGAAACAGTCTTTGATTCCCTGCTGGAACCTATAAGAAACAATCCATGGGTCTTCACAAATTTCAGCCCGTGTGTACAAATGCTTAAACACAAGTCTCTTCCATGTGACCACACCTTGTGACCACACACTAGCCCAAAAAGGTGCGTCTCAATTTCACGTATCGGCGATATGAATCAATCAACTCTCCGTTCTTCAAACTCTCAATACCCGAAATGCTAAAATTTCAGATCAGATCAATGATCACCAATAGCTCTCCAACCAACGGTTGTGATTATGTCGTGATTTCGCGTTTCGCAACTTCGGGACTTTTGTTATGAAGCACCTCGAATCCTTCGATCCTCGAAATTGTGAAATTTTAGAGTTCTCAATCTGACGGTCCTAATCCTTCCACGATTTGACAGCTCAGATCTTGTCGGGGTTTCGCTTATCAGGATTTCACGATTTCGCATGTCACGAAGTCGAAAGACCTTTCACCTCCGTTCTCCTGATCCTCGAAATTGCAAAATTCTCTCTGGACGATCAATGGTCCAGATCACTCCTTGATCAATGTCTATGATCTTTTCACGAATTTCTCGTTGCTTCTTCCAAGCCCTTTTGTTTTTGCGAAATTTCAGTATCTCCTCGCAACTAACCAGTGCACTACTTCTCCGAGATAGAACAACTTGAAACATTTCAGCTCTTTCTGAATGGATCTTGACTCTCAATCTTATCCAATCTTCAAAATTCTTTTCTGAAGGATTTCTCCCACTCAATCCTCCATACTTGTTCTTTCTTCAAACTTCAATTTTCCGCGCTTCACCTTTGAACGCTTCAACTCTTCAAAACTTAGAAACTTTTTCTAAGTGTTTCCTCTCGAGACTTAAAACCACTACCCCTCTTGGTATACTCTTTGCTCAACCTCCAGAGTTTTCAAACTTTAACACAAGCTTTATTCTATACGCATGTTTGGCATACAAAATTTCCCCGCTATCTCTTCTGAGCTTTTAAGTTACTTACAGGACTAATCTCATAGTCATAACTCATACGGATGTTACCCTCTCTTTATGGGAACAACCAACAAGGGTCACTCTTGGGAATAAGCAATAGTCCCAAAGGACTCCTCTTAATCTTGTTTAAACAAATTGTCCTTGTTGTTGATTCTAACCATTATAGGTCAGGTAATCTGACCCTACATATTTTCATCAGTCCTCTCAATCGTGAGGAGTTATATGCTCAGGGTTTAGTCTTTTAATAATGCAGTAATTATAACTTTCTAAGGATCCTACCAGTCCTTACCATATTTCCTAAATCATGAAGGAGTTCTTCATGAGGATCTTAATTCTTACCTAACCAGCCATATCAATTGCAAGAGACTCTACTTGCTTTAGTAGGTAGCCATCGTCACACTATAACAGAACAACTCAGTTCATGTCCATTTTCTGGCTCGTGCAGCTTCATAGCACAATTTATTCCACCTCTGTTATTCACACTCAAGTCCTATCATTAATATTGATCAGTGCATCCCTACTCCTATAAGAGTAGTTATCATTTTGACAAAGGAACAATATAATTCCTTTGCTGGAATTCTGTAGAAATTCTCAAATTACAGTTTCATTCTGTAGTCCTTCTCCTTAAAGAGAAAATGCAGATAAAAATATCTCCTTACGTGACTCGTACATGAGCCCAAGCAGGCCAAGTGTTGTAACCATGCTCTGATACCAATTTGTCACATACCCACTACGGAAAAAATAAAATTTCCGCTCTTCCTCAAGGGATAGAATCCCTAAATTCCTACAGGGGCCTAGCGCAGACTAGCTCTTCCCTTATCCACCTCCATGTGATCGTTGGTTATGACCACAGGCCAAGCCAAGAGGCGCATTTCGCATTTCATGACTCAACGATGCAAGAGAGTCAAGTCTTTCGACTCTTCAAACCCCGAAACCCGAAATCTTACCTTTGATGAGATCGATGACTGTGAATCTACCCCTGATCCGATGGTCCTGGCCATATTGGGATTTCGGTAACCGGGAGTTCGAAATGCAATGACCTAAACCACTGGTCTCTCCATTCCATGAACTCCGATATGCGAGTTCTTGTATGAGATCCAACGATCCTCAATGATTTGGATCCAACGGTCAAGATCTTTTCGGAGTTTCGTGAACCGAGAGTTCATGATGTAGCGACTCCAAATCTCTTGTCACTCCAATCCCCGAATTCCAATATGGGAATTCGTGTATGAGATCAACAACCCTCGTTGATCTGGATTTGATGGTCACTATCCCTCCTGAGCTTAAGGGTGTTGAAAGACACTCAGTCTTAATCCCTTTTTTTTTCTACGAGATCCAATGGCCCATGGGATTTCAAATCTTTACCCGAACTCTGACCGCTCACCATGCATCTCCTCTGATGGACGGTCTAGATCCGGGTTAGATCGATGACCCACAAGCCCCGTGATCTCTCTTAAACTAACGACTAGGATTAATTCATGATTTCACGACTTGCGAGTTATAAGAACTCCTTCCGTTGACTTCTTTCAGCGGTGAGTCAACGAAATTCCTAACTCTCGCCACGTGTCCTCTACAAATGGATAGTCTAGATCTGTCACGACCTGACGGTCGCGATTCGTTGTTGACGATTCCCCATCAAGAGTCTGGGGAAGCCTTCTCTTGTGATTTCCTGGTGTCGAAACGTTGACCAACAACCACGTGTCCCTCCGATGGACGGCTGCGACCTTTAGCCACAATCAACAGTTGTGATCTTTTCAGGATGATCAATGGTCGCGATCAATCCTAGCTTTCTCCTTTTCAGGAATTTGGGAGAGTCTTCACTCCCGTTTCCCTGGTGCCAAATCCACAATGGATGTGGATATTTGACACAAGTCCTTTGGGATGGACGATCTTGATGCTTTCATGACTTTGACGAGTCCTCTCTCCTCTGCATGCACCAGGTTAAACCTCGTGTGCCTTTTCTGGATCTGACGACTATCGGTCCCCTGCGCTCAATCTGACGATTCAGATCTATTCTCCTGCGCACTCTTCTCCAACTGTCTGGACATAGGCTCCAACGGTCCAAATTTTCCCCTGCAAATCAACGATTTGTTTTTCAAGACTTTGGGAAAATCCTCACCTCTTTTTCCCTGAATTGAACCAATAATTTAGATTTGATGTTGATCACGATCTCTATCACTCCTAAGATTTCATACACTCTGAAACCTCCAAAGGGTTTCTCGACCTCTGCACTCCATGCAGGGCTCTTGCACACAACGGTGTGATCCTTCCTAAGCTTGTCTAGGACTTAGGGAGTTCTGGGTTCGGTTTGCCTCGCAGAGAGCCTGTGTCGATCTGCACTACTTCTCCTGAGCTTAACAAACTTCTTCCTCCAAGGACTCTAAACAATTAGGAGGGTTGGCATGCATACATTAAACTGTGTCCGGGGTCGACGAACACACAGTTCATGACTTTGGCTTATGCCTCCACAGGACACAAGCATTTACGAGTATAAAATCATCTCCTAACCATATAATTTCTTACTAGCCTAGTTATACAATCAAGCAGAAATAAGGGGGATATAGTATATCCATTAAGAAATATGTACAATTCTTGAAACATACACAGTATAACCAATTCATACACAGTTACGGCTAAATTACACAAGGTAGGAAATCGCTTATCTATTATAGGTTGTCGCCAACCAACTGACTGTGGGTGTTCGTCCTTCCACCCGACCATAGGCTCAGAGGCATTCATTCTTAGCACTCTGGCCACCCCCGTGCCAAGCCATGATATCACCAGGGAGTTCTCACAGTTCTCAAGAGTTATGTCTCTGTCCCAGCTTCTTCTCGGGTCCTCTTCTCTGCAACTCAGAGATTTCTCTTTCAGTTATGGCCTCGACGAGGTTTCTCAGATGCTCTTCCACATCAATCTCTCAACCTTCCGTTCGTGATTCTGCTAGAGCATCTCCCTTACGAGCTTATGCTCTTCCGTCCCGTGTCTCCTCTCCCTTCTTTATCCCCCTTACCCTGGAAGGTTTTTGCTGACCTATCCTATTCCTTCTGTCAGAAGAAAACTCAGGTCTGCAGGTCACTACAGTACTTTGGGCTGACAACCCATGTTTCCATTTATGGGGGTGGTTGATTGTTCAAACACTAGTCCTTTCTTCATTAACTAATTTCTTTCCTTGGGATTCGAAGGAGGTTTGTCATCCTTATCAAGGGATATTTGGGGTTATTTGATATATGAACCCTCTTGTATAGTTTTCACATTCTTCCTCTAGTGATATCATGGCCAATACTTTCAAGGCTTCACCCCCACAGTCAGTTATTGGCAACTCAAACAATAATACATTTACATTGTCCTCATGCATTAGCATGGTAATTCCTATTTTATGATTAATTACAAATTAGGGGAAACAGGGTGTTACAGGGGTGCGCAAACTATTTTTGAAGGTGGCTTTATTCCTTGCTAACCACACTTCCTAGCAAATGTATTTTGGAATGGCGTACCAGATTTTGGCCCAAGTGGATTTACTCTTCAACGCATGGGGAGATCGCCCTTCCCATGAGGCTAGTAAGTTGATAACTGTGAGTTGCGAAGGGGTTTGGGCATTGAGCGCATGCATAGCCTGCGTCCAGACTTCTTGAGTGCAAGGGCAATCAATGAACAAATGATCAATCATTTCCTGAGCCGCGTTGCAGAGAGGGCATTTGTGGCGCCTTAAAATGCCTCTTTTAGCTAAGTTTTCTCCTATCAAGACTCTTCTGTGCATGAGGACCCAACAAAAGAAGTTGATCTTTGGGAGACCAAAGGGATCCCAGACGAAATGCCACAACAAGGGAGAGTGGATCTGTTGGTGCTGGGATTGAAGGGTTGTGAAGACAAATGACGTTGTGTACACCCCAGTCTTCCCCCATCCCCATTTGTCACTTAATCGCAGGTGGACTGGAGCCGAACCAGAGAGCACCGCATGTAGGGAGTTGAGCTGAGCGTGCAACCTACCTGGAGGGCGGGGGATAGCCCAGGTGATCCAGTTCCCATCCACGTCCCACGAGGAGATGTCAGCCAACATTTGAATATCCTGTTGAATAAGCCAGACACGCAGATCTGCGAAGTCTAGGATGGATTTGAGGGGTCGGAGGCCCATAATTTTATCTTCTCACAGCTGGATTCGCTTCCCGTTTCCAAGGATTCTGTACAGGTGCCCTTTAAATAAATCCCATGCCCGACTGCAAAGCTTCCATAGGGTGGTGCTTTTGCCAGAAGCTCCATCATCCATGACGTTCGTTGATATCTCTTGCAAATATTTTTTGATGAGGATCTGACTTACCAGGTGATGTTGGTTTGAGAAGATTTTCCATAAGATATTTCCTCCCATCGCCAGATTGGCCAGCCCAGGGTCTCTTACCTGAAGACCACCTTCTTGAGAAGGCCTTTTTACTATGTCCCAACTTACCAAATGAATTTTTTTTTGATTTCCCTTTCCTCCTTGCCACAGAAAATTTTGTATTAGTTTGGAGAGATGCTCGGTGATCATTTTTGGGGCCAAGAGAAACACAATTTGGTAAATCGAAAGGGAGGAGAGAACATATTTTACGAGTATGAGCTTCCCTGCTGTGGTTAGCCACTGACCGCCCCAAGAATGAACTTTTTCCTAGATTTTGTTGATGATTTCCAGCCATTGGGGAGCCTTGGTGATTCCCAAGGTTAAAGGCAGTCCTAAGTATTTGATTTTATCCTAGGAGGCAAAGCCCGTGAACCCAAGGGATTGAGAAATTCAGAGTATGGAATGATGATCTACTCCCCAGCCATACACTGCACTTTTCCTCCTATTGACCAAAGCTCTGGAAACTCTGCATAAAATCTGAATAACTTCATTGAAATCCCTTTCTATATTAAGGGAAGCACCTCCCATAAGCAACGAATCATCGGATAACAGGGCATGGTTGATTGGTTGAGTTCCTCTCATTGCCTTGATGCCTGAAAGTGTTCCAAATGTCTAGTTTGTTGTTATCTTTCGGCTTAGAGAATCTGCCATCAAAATGTACAAGAATGGGGACATAGGGTAGCCTTGCCTTATGCCCCTTGATGCTTTGAAATAGCTTGTTGGCCTGCCAATTATTAAGGGGGAAATCCATAGCTCTCATATGCATGCTTTAATCAGGGAGATAAAAACAGAGATAAAGCCAATAGAAGAAAGGACTTGGAGGAGGAAAGAGTGTCTTACACGATCAAAGTTGTTCTCCATATCCAATTTGATGAGCATCCCTTACTCTTGGCATTGCTGGTTGAAATGAATGGTTTCTTGCACGAGGATCACATTGTCCAAAATATGCCCGCCTTTAACAAACCCTCCTTGACTGGGAGAAATGAGCTTTTCCAGAAGTGGCTTGATTTTGTTCACAAGGAGTTTGGAGAGAATTTTGTAAGAAGCATTGCATAGCGAGATTGAACTAAAGTGATCAAAGGACATCGAATTCGCTTCTTTAGGTATTAGATCTAGGAAGGTGGAGTTTGTGCATCCTCCCACTTTGGCTTTCTGGAGGAAGTTTTTTATCATTCAAAACAAATCATCCTTGATGATATGCCAGCATATTCTATAGAAGTGGATGGAGAATTCGTCAGGCCCTGTAGATTTTTCTGGCTCCATCATCTAGATGAAATTGTTGATTTCATCTTCAGAGAAGGGCTTCAAGAGACTTGTGTTATCCTCCTCATTTACACTTCTTGGAATGTGAGAGAGGAGGGCTGAGTTTTCCTCCTCATATTCCGCTCCTTCTTTATACAATTTCTAAAAATGTGAGGTTGCAACGTCTTTTAACTGAGTTATTCCTTTGTGGACAGTCCCATCAATGGAGGTAATTTTTGCACTGTGATTTCTAGAGAGGCGAGCTCGAATTTGCTTATGGAAGAAGGCATAATTTTTGTTACCAGCCTCAATCCAAAGATTACGATATTTGAGTCTCAAGGACTCTTCCTCCATTCTAAATAAGCGGAGAGTGCTGAGATGGGCTTCTTGCTCTTTTTGAATTTCAAAATGGGATATATCTTTGAGCTCCAAGTCCAATTGTAGATCAAGCAACTGATTGATGTTCTGGTTTCTAAGGCTAGTGGGGGAGTCTGATGGTTTTTTTATCCAATCTTTTAGGGTTGTTTTGGTTGCCTTTAATTTATGTTCCCACACATAGCTGGGCAATCCAATAAGTGGAACTGACCAAGCCTTCAAGATTGTATTGGTAAAGCCTTGCCTTTCTGTCGAGAGGGGGTTGAACCAGAAGGGAATGGGCCCCAATTTTTCCTCTTCTTCAAACAATAGGAGAGTGGGCTTATGGTCTAAAGTCAGCTTTGGCAATACTTTTGTTGTGATAATCTTATTTTCGGAAAGGAAGGTGCTCTCGAGTAAAAATCTGTCCAGACGGGCTGAAATGTGCTCCGTTCCACCTCTATTATTTGTCCAAGTGTAGAGCCCTATCTTTGGATTAAAGTCCATCAAGTCCCATTGTTGAATTATGTCTTCCACAAAGGGGAGGAATTGGCCCCTATTATTGTTCCCTCCTCTTTTTTCCTTTATCTCAAAAACTAGATTGAAATCTCCTGCTAGAATTATGTTCCTGGGAGAGTGTGCCTCTAGGAATTCAAAGAGGGTTTGCCAACAATCTTTCTTTTCTGTATAGAGGACTGGGAAATAAAGATTAAAGAGGGTGATAATGATCTTACTTGTGAGATGTTTGAGTTCAGTGTAGATTCAGTGTTTTGTTTCGAAGGAGTTTTCCAGGTGGAATTTATCTTCCTCCCAGAGAGTGGCAAGCTCACCACAAGTGCCCCTTGTGCTTACTGCTTTTCTGGATTTTGTTTTCCATTTCAATTTGTTGAGATTGAGAAGGGCATCCCTTTCTATTTTTGTCTCTTGGAGCATGAGGATCTCGAGAGATTATGTTTTCAGAAGGTTCTTCACCGATTCATCTTTTAAGGGGTTCCCCAAGCCTCTTTAGTTCCAAGAGACTAATTGCATTATTACTAGTAGAGGGGGGCAGGCCCTCCCTTGGGGGGGTTGGCTCTATTATTTCTGGTAATAGACATGTCAATCATGGACTGTTTGCCTTGCATTTTTTGTCTCTCAGCCTCTGCTTCCCTTGCCTCTCTATGAGTTTTCTTCCCAACTCTTCTTGATGGCCTCTCAAATGTTTCATCATCTGAGGATCCGAAGATCTATGGGGTCTTCTTCCTTGTCATATCTGCGTAGGTTGGAGGTTTGGAGGCTCCTCTTGGTGATCTGGCTTGTAGATGGGTTGTTTCATCTGGATTTTTATCTTCTATGGTAGAGATGGGTTGTTATTCGGCCTCTTCAGCTGCTGGGACTAGGGTTGGTTCTTTTGGGGTGCTGAGAATTTCAAAGGGATTGTTGTCTGGATCTACACTTGAGGGGTTGAGCTCCCCTCCATTTGAATCTGAGTCGAGGGGATTGCTCCGCTCCCCGAGAGCGCTCCTTTCCCTCTGGTTTTGGTATTCTGTTTAGCTGGCACTGCTTTCTGGATTTGAGTCCATTGTTCTCCCTTCGAGTTCTCAGCCTCCTCCTCTTCTTTCTTTTTTCAATGCTTGGCGAAATGCTCATAGTTATGTCAGTGGCGGCATTTAAACGAGAGTTGCTCGTCGTCAAGCACTTGAATGTAATACCAGTGAGCCACCGTGAGTTTTATAGCTTTAGGGAGGCCTTCCTCCAGATCGACTTTGACACAAATTCTCGCACAGGGATATTGGTCCCTTCTTTCGGCACGATCTATATATTTCCCAAGCTTATTGCCTATGACTTCTAGAAATTTAGGATTCCAACAGTGAAGAGGTAAGTGTGGCAGGCGTACCCAAACAGGAACGACCGAGGGGACATCCTAAGACAGATCGAAGTCCAGGGTCCATTGGTTCAAGTACAGTCCCCAAGGGCCCATGTGATATGACCAATTTCTGAAAATAAGGTTCCTATCCTCAACCGAGTCAAAGACAAAAACGAAGAAGCCCTTTCCTATAAAGTGGCTTTTGATTCCTTCTTTAGTCAGGGATCTACAGTTCCTTTGAACCCAAGATTCAATGGATTTGGAGAGGGCCAAAGCCCGATGAAATACACTATAAGACCATGTTCAACAAGGTTCATGTCCGATCTGTAGGGGCTTTCGATCGATAGGGCTACCGTGGGGATTTCCAGTCTTTTTTACGAATTTCTGTTGTAGATCGGATGTTGGGCATTTGTTGCAAGAAGAAACAAGTTTCCTAAAGGCCAACAGCTCGGGGGGAAGTGGAGGGACGACCTCAGGGCCCGCTCCTAGGGCCATGGCGCAAGGGTGGCTCGTAGCAAGGCTCAGATCGCAGGCGAAACATAGGCTCACACATTCTAGACAACATATAGATCAATATTATTAGCAATTTTTTTTAGTATAATAAATTATTTTTTACACTAAATAACAAGCTACAATAAATTATTTAGACACTTATAGAGTAAACTTCTAATGTCAATTGCATACACATTATGTTCACTAAGTATACATAATAAAGTCTTGCACTATGAAATAATGAAAGCTTGAATGCTAACACATTCTATTTATTGAGATAATGGAAGCTTGAATGCTAACACATTCTATTTATTCATTGATAATTAAAGTTGAAAAAGGCCCTAAGAATAACTTTAAATACTAATTTGAATATCCATCAATTTACTAAATAAAAAAGTGTTCATTATAAAAAAAGAAATTATATACCATTTGTTATTCATTAATATGGTTAATAATACAAATTTTTATTATAATATGTATTTATAAATTCAATAATAATTTGTGGTTAAATCATATTGTTATATGCATAATCCATGGTCATTAGTGATTTTGGTGGGAGTGGGCATGGTGAAATATGATACCATGAATATAAGGTGGGATAAAACAAAATTAAAATATTAAAATAAATTCTAAATATTTTAAATAATAACAAAACATGTAATACATGGGTGGCAGGTGCGGGGGGAATCATTTTTTATTTTGATGGAAAAAAGATTGTGGACTACTCCTTGGGACT
>ML820079.1:57682-79732 GCA_009831015.1 Picea engelmannii | reverse complement strand
TATTAAAATAAATTCTAAATATTTTAAATAATAACAAAACATGTAATACATGGGTGGCAGGTGCGGGGGGAATCATTTTTTATTTTGATGGAAAAAAGATTGTGGACTACTCCTTGGGACTAGGAAGACCACTAATAATAAAGCAGAAAGTCTTGCAGTCTACATGGGGCCCCAAATTACACACTCAAGAAACATCCACAACCTTACCGTTCTTGGAGACTCTAAACTAATAATAAAGGATCTCCTCGGCCAAACAATTTATGCCATCCAAATTCCCAACGACCTTCATTCCCGAACTAAAACCTTGAAATGACAATTCACCAAGATCCACTTCTTCCACATCCTTTGCTCTCAGAATCATGAAGTTGATCGCTTAGCTAAATCAGCAAAGACTCTGGAATAGAGCCAACTCTTCATTAACTCAAGTAGTAATAGTAAAAAATTCAGGGATAATAACTCCAAGGTGGTCTAAAATACTTTGACTACATTGCTTGCTTTTGAAGTTTGTGCTTCACAATATCAAATTCATTATTTAATTCAATGAATTTGTGGGTTCTCTAAGCTCTCAAATTCATTATTTAATTCAATGAATTTGTGGGTTCTCTAAGCTCTCAAATGCCGAACTTATTCATATAATCAGATGATGCTAAATCGTGTGAGCATCTGACCACACGTTTAACTCTGACAATTTTGAAAAATGGATAAATATTGGATGCTATGTTGAGGTTCAAAAGTATATGCATTTGAGACCTGCACAAAATTTGAAAGCGTGCCATGTTAACCCCCGACTCTATTAAAAGCCTTAAGGTTCTAAGGTGGATTTATGCTACATATATGTACATAGATGAACATAAAAGCATATCCTAAATGGGAATCCTTAACCAAATTGTAGGTTTGGATCATTAGAGGGATCAACAAAAGCAAGAAGGTAGGGAATCTTTAACACGATTGTAGGTTTGGGTCATTAGAGGGATCAACAAAAGAAAGAAGGTGAAGGCTGATTGTAGATTTGGGTCATTAGAGGGATCAAAAAAAGAAAGAAGGTGAAGGTGAAGGTGAAGGTGAAGGTGGAGAGAGAGAGGGAGAAGAAAGCACTAAAAATCATAAATAGTAAAATCTTCAATCAGATGTTGAAGAGGATGAAAAAAGAATCAATTGGGTCATCAGAGGGATCGACAAAAACAAGAAGGTGAAGGTAGATTGTCGATTTGGGTTATTAGAGAGATCAACAAAAATAAGAAAATGAACCTGGAAAGGGAGAAGAAACCTTTAAAGCCATAAATAGTAAAAGCTTAAATCAAAAGTTGAAGGGGAAGATAAAAGCATCAAGATGTTATTGTTAATCACAAAGAGAGATCTAGTAATGTGGAGACGAAGATAAATTTTGATGAGTTCAATTTTGATAATTAATAATATTTATAGGAAATTTACAAACTTAAACAATGAAACAAGAGAGTGTGATTACAAGAGATAGTGAAGGCATTCATGTGACTAGTGAGAGAGAGAATTCCATTTTCGTATGAGAGTTGAAATTTTTGTAACAATAAGTAGCATATGTATGAGTGTGATGGTATGTAGTGGCCAAGAGTTATGTTTGATAAATGGAAATGGTTGTGTGACATGGAATGTGTATGTTTGAATTTGATGAGAATAACAATTAATAATGGGTAATGTTTTTTATAGCTTGAGAGGGTGATCTGGATATTAGTGGCCATCCACCTCTTCCCACTAATCAACATAGTCATTAAGTGGTTTTTACAATTGGTGGTTTATGAGCCCATGGTTTTTATAACTCATGGTATTTGTAAAGTGGGATAAAATAAAACAAATAACAAAATAGTGAAAATATATTACTCTTAAGTGAAAAGGAACCCATAAGTAATATATATATATGGGTCAGCTTATTTGTAAAA
Source organism: Picea engelmannii (assembly GCA_009831015.1). NCBI lineage: Eukaryota > Viridiplantae > Streptophyta > Pinopsida > Pinales > Pinaceae > Picea > Picea engelmannii. Next base: position 77,819 of record ML820079.1, on the reverse strand, counting down.
GATCATCTCATTATTCCTTCATGATGTAGACATAAAATATTTATTTTCAGGGCATTGTAAACTTAATAAGAGCACAATTTGGGCCTGCAAACCTTTTGGCCCTTCACCTCCAATGGTTAAGGTTTTGGACCTTTAGAGTTATTTCTTATATTTAAAGGTCACATTTTTGACCTCTTGTAATATTTTATATATGGATGAAATGTAGCCAACATATCTCCCTTTCATAAATAATCTACCACCATTATAAGCTAGTGTTTGTTCTACAATATTCTACTATTTAATAAAGAGTTGGGTTCTTACTATATTATTGTGCTCTTTGTTATATTTTTGTGTATATGTGCCACATTTCCTTGCTTTCCTTTCGTTTTGTTCCTTACATGGTATGGATCAGTGGTATCAAAGAAATTCTCTCCTTCTTGTTTCTCGGTGCATGTCCCCAACCAAGTCAAGGTATAGAGAGGTGGGTCTCAAGATAGTTTCACTTAGGGATGACCACTCTTGCCAGTCCAAGCGACCTCCCATGGTAGAAAAAAAGAGAGATGATGAAGTAGGAGATCATTTCAAGATGTTTCTCAAGGAATCCCTTGTACAAACGAGGAACAAGATGATGGAAAACTTCACTCATATCCTTCGACGACTATCAATGGTGGTCAAGGCATCTTCAACAAGCAACCTTTCTGGAGGTGCAACACCCTTCAAAATACAAGTTAGTTTTGATATCCCCTTATTTGAAGGCCGGAAGGATGTATCTACTCTAGAGAAATGGCTGAATATACTAGAAGGTTATTACTACGTCCAAAAAAATTCCGACGGTGAAAAGATCACCTTTGCTCTCCTTAAATCCCTTCCTCGTGTCAAAGTTTGGTGGGAAGGTTACTGGGAGAGACACACTGCAGATGAATCTATGCCATTAAGGAAGGACCCCACCTGGGAGGCCTTTGTGGATGTCCTCAAACATGATTTCTACCCTGTTGGAAGTTATGATGACCAATACATGAGATGGACGACTTTGCGTAAGGAGGGAGACCAGAAAATGCTAGAGTATACCAACATCTTCTATACCATGTGCTCAAAGTTGGGTGTTTAATATTCTAATAGACACCTGGTTCTGAAGTACCCCAATGGCCTACATATGTACATCCAAATAGAGATGGATTTCTTGGACATGTCCTCACTAGAAGTCACTTATTGTTATCCTATCAAAATCGAGCAGAAATTCAAGCAGAGGAATAAGTGAGAGTTTGGGTCTAAAAATATGCCACAACAAAAACATGGTAAAGGCGGTCCTAACTCACAAAACAAAGGACAAAGAAATGAGATCTAACCTCAAGAAAACTACTCCAATCCAAAGGCAAAGAAGGGTGATGGGAAGTCAAAGAAGGACACCAGAAAGTGGTGTGAGTTCCACAAAATCTCTTGGCACAACATCGATGAATGTTGCTCAAAAAAATCATTGTTGGCCGAGTTCAAAGAAAAAGAGTTAGACCGTGGTTCAGACTCTAATTCAGAGCAAAAATAAAGGGAAACAAATCATTGATGCAAAACCCACTACTACCATTGCGACCACAAAAATCCAACCAGAAGAACCAAAGAAGCCTAAGAAGGGGGAGTGCCTCTTCCACTCACAGATGTGGGTTAAGGGGACACCATTGCATTTCATTGTTGACAATGAGAGTAAGAAGAACCTGATCTCAGCATAGGTCATCAAAATAATGAAGTTGTTGAAAATTCCACACCATAATCGTACACCATCGGATGGTTGAGCCATGGACGATACATATGCGTCAGGCAACAATGCCACCTACCCTACGACATCAATCCCTTCAAATATCAGGTGTTGTGTGATGCTACCCCACTTGAAGTCTATGATTTTATTTTAGGAAAACCATATATGTGGAAATGTCATGTTGTTTATGAGTCTCGTCCCCATAGTTTCATTGTTACTCTGGGGGTCAACTCTACAGGGTACCAAATATAGTTCCAACTACTTCCATTTCATTGGTATTGGAAAAATAGTTCCACAAATTACTCTTAGAACAAATTTTTTTTCCTCTTCATGATTTGGTTAGAAGGTGAATGGAAGGTCACTGCAACCATCATAGTAGGTTGACAAGATTGTAGAGGAGAATAAATATATTTTTTCTTCACCTACAAGGGTGCGTCTGCATTATGAATTCAATCATTCCATTGAATTGGTACCCAGTTCTCCCTTACCCAATGTTCCAATCTACAGTTTCTCCTTTCTGGAGAATGAGGAAATAAAGTGTCAAATTCATGAGCTCATCCAAAAAATCCACATTCCACCAAGCTCCTCACCTTATGGGAGCCCAATTGTCTTTGTGGGAATAAGGTTCCATATTTTCAACATAGCTATAATAGATCCCTTCACAACTCTATTGGCCACAACCCCTTTCAATTGTTCTTTGGGTTTCAACCATTAGCCCTCATTGATGTAGCTCTTACTATTGTATCTTCACTGACAGAGTCCTACCACACTCGGATCAAGGCAGATCAAGTAGTTAATTTTTTTCAATGAACCAAGCACCTCCAACAATAGGTTCATGACATCCTTCAAAAGGCTAATGTCAAGTACAAGCAATGACACGACCAACATTGATTTACACACAAGTTTTAGGTCGGTGATAACGTTTGGTTGCACTTACAAAAAGAATGCCTCACAGACCCCCATAGGAAGCTAAGACCACTCTGATATGGGCCTTACACCATCACAAAGGTTGTGGGTGAAAATTCTTTTGAATTGAGTATTCCTCCTTTTCTTAGCTTGCACCCAATATTTAATGTCAATTTGCTTCGACCATATTACTCACCTCTATTGGACACCTCATAGGTGGTTGAGCATTTGGATCCTACCAAAATCAATCTTTACTGCACTGATAAAGCTTAGTGGATTGGATCATGGAGACCAAATGGAATCCACCCTCCAAAAGAAAATACAACTTTATCAGGTTGTCAAAGCAGGACAACTTCAACAAGGCAAGTGGCTCACCAAAATTCAAATTCAACAAAAGTTTCCCCATCTCCTATAGGAAATTGAAAAAATGGGGACCATTCCTTCATAAGGGGGGAGGACTGATCCAAGTGGATATCGGTGGTCATCCACCTCTTCCACTAAATCAACATTGTCATTAATGGGTTTTTACCATTGGTAGTTTATGAGCCTGTGGTTTTGGTAAACCATGGTATACACCCATGGTATTTGCAAGGTGGAGAAAAATAAAACAAATAATAACAATTAAGTGGTGAAAATATATTTGCACGGTCGTTAATTGGTTTTTTCCATTGGTGGTTTATGAGTTCATGGCTTTTGTAACCCATGGTATTCACCAAAGGTATTTGTAAGGTAGGATGCAATAAGACCAATAATAAAATAGTAAAAAGACATGACTCTTAAGTGAAAAAGAACACATAAGTAATATATATATATATATATAGACCCTCTCATTTGTAAAAGATCATCTCATTATTCCTTAATGATGTAGACATAAAATATTTATTTTCAAAGCATTGTGAACTTAATAAGAGTGCCCACTTAAGGCCCGTAGACCTTTTGGAACTTTGCCTCTCACAATTATGGTTTTGGACCTTAAGAGTTATTTCTTATGTTTAAAGGCCTCCATTTCAGCCTTTTGTAATAGCTTCTTGACAGATGAGTATAGTCGACATCTCTCCCTTTCAGAGATAATCTACCACTATTCTAAGCTAGTGTTTGTTCTACAATATTTTGTTATTTAATAAAGAGTTGGGTTCTTATGATATTATTGTGCCATCTATTATAATTCTGCGTATATGTGCCATGTTTCCTTTCCTACATTTTTTTTTCGTTCCTTACGTAGTTTGGATCAGAAGGTGTTCCAAAATAATTGTTTGAGTTCATTAATGTGATTTTGTTTGGTTATAGAAATGGCTATGATATGCATGTTGGTCTTGTTTTAGGAAAAGAAGAAGACATATGCTATATTTATTATTTATTTGTGATAACTCCATGAGATTGTATTTGCTTCCATATGTTATAGTTGTGTGTCTTGAGATTACATAGATCAACTCTACATTATATGGTATCAAAGCCAGGTTTGATAACCCACATATGGATGACAACTTCAACAAAGGGTGATATCGCTCTATAGACTTATCAGGAAGAAGGAAGATAGACAACTCCAACAATTGTAATTGTTCGGTAGAGTTGTCAAGTAGTAAGCTACAAATCTATTAGTATAATTATGTAGATGTTGTAGAGGGTCTGCAGAAGAGAGTGTTCAACCATGAAGAATACACAGTGCAAGGAATAGAAATATTTACAAATAAAGAAGAAGGAAATAAAAGAAGAGATAAACCATGAAATCTAATCTTGTGTATTGATCCAGATTATTTTCGACCCGAAATGAGAGTAGAGATATAATAAAGAAATGAACAGAGATATATCAGATATCCAATATTATGACAGAAATGTACCAGAGATGCAACCATAAACATAGATATACAATAATACACATTTTTCTATTGATGATCGAAAATGTACAAAGACTTTAAAATACAGAGTGAAAGACTCACTAGAATGGTGGCAACTTATCTCTGAGAAGAGGTGTGACGGCTACTCGCATCTGTGAGAAGATGATTTTACAATGAGTCTCCAAAGGCCTTTTTTATCATAAAGAGAATCCAAAATCCTAACCTCGGAAGATGAAAATCCAACAGTTTTGTGGACCCCATTTTGGGTAGTTTGGTGTATCAACTTCTCGGGGGCGTAACTTTGGCATACGATCTCTGTTTAGGGTGCATGATATCTTGTTGGAAATGTATCATCGATGAGATTCATTTATGGGGCTCAATGAGAGCCTTCGGCTATCATTGAAAATCTATATCCCAAAAAACCTTCATTTAGGCCCTCAAAATGGCCTTGTAAGTTAAAAACTGCTAAAAATAGTAAATTGTCAAAATTGCCAGAAGACTGTTTTGAGCGAGATGGAAAAGGTGGGTGGCCACCGATATCCATCTGGATCATGTATGAAGAAGACAATTTTGATCCAGTTAAAAAACATTGAATAGACACTAATATGAATACAATGTCAATAGATGTGAAGCATGTTACATAGGGGCCATAGTTTAAAAGCTCTAACATATGAGAAGAACATTGGGTTGAGTTATGTAGGAATAACTCCAACAAGAGAGAGATTATTGGGTAGCATTGCACTTGAAGTAGCTCCAACAAGATGTACCTTGTTAGAGTTTTCAATGTGATGGAGTTTACAAGAGAGAGAGAGAGAGAGAGTACTTATGAAGAAGAGGAAAGAAAACAACAAATAGGAAAAGTTGAAGTAATTGTAGTGGATGGAAAATGTTCACAAATTTTGAAGGTGGTGTGTAGCCATGGAATGTATATTTGCTTTTAGATTAACTGAATGATTTTGATGCAGGGGCATCATCGATGAAACAAAGCCAACCCAATGAGAACAAATACCAATCAAGATATATGGATGTTGGCCCCTTCATTTGAAAAGCATGCGTAAGAGTAAGGTGTTGCAGAGAAACATAGTTGAATCGAGTAAGAGCTACCGGAGGATGATTTGATTGGATATAGTGCTATGAATTGACATATCTGAATTTAGACCATGCCTTCATCCCCCTTGTGACTCTAGCAACAAAATCATAAGTATATGTTGCTTCCTTTGGGGTGTCGAAGGCTCCACGCCACCGACGTTCTTTTTTTTTTGAGTCACAAATTGGTGCAATCAAACGACCCCATGGACACCTACGGACACTTCTATATATACCAGCCTCCTTCCCATGCTTGAATTGTTTCTCTGAAATCTTTCTAGGGCTCACACTTCCATTCTTATGCAACTCTGACCGATGTTGCTGCAACTTCAATGTGTTTCAGCCTTCCAATAAGGTGAAGGAAACATTCCTACATGGGGATCTGGAAGAAGAAATCTATATGAAGCAATCAGAAGGCTTTGTTGTGAAGGGAAATAAGGAGTTGGTATGAAAGATGAAAAAGTCCATGTATGGTTTAAAACAATCACCAAGGATGTGGTATCAAAAATTTGATACTTATATGCTAGGACTTGGCTTCACAAGAAGCAAAGAGGATCACTGTGTGTATTTTAAATTAATTGGTGATCATTTTGTTTATTTGGTCTTGTATGTGGATGACATATTGCTGATAGGAAACAACAAGGAGATTATCTAGGATGTGAAAACTCAGTTTTCCTCTAAATTTGACATGAAGGATCTCGGTGCTTCAAATTTCATTTTGGGCATGGAAATTAAAAGAGATCGGAAAAAGATGAAACTCTGGTTAAATCAGAGAAAATGTGTCGAGACAATATTAAATAGGTTTAATATGCAAGATTGTAAATCGGTCAAGGTCCCTATTCCTTTTGGTGTAAAGTTATATGCAGATCAGTGCCCCAAGAAACAAGAAGAGGAGGAGGACATGTCTCATGTTCCATATGCGAGTGCAGTTGGCAGTTTGATGTATGCAATGGTCTGTACTTGACCAGACATTTCACATGCAATGGGAGTTTTGAGTAGGTATATGTCAAAACCAGGGAAAGAGCATTGGACAACAATAAAAATGGTTTTCAGGTATTTGCGTGGCACTGCTAGATATGGATTGTGCTACCAAGGAAGACTAGGATTGGACAGAGTGTTGGACATACATGGCTTTGTGGATGCAGACTGGGTTGGAGATCTAGATCATAGGAGATATACAAGCGAGTATGTGTTTAACCTGTTTGGAGTAGCAATCAATTAGATGAGCAAAAGACAGGCCGTATTGACACTTTCAACTACAGAAGATGAATACATGGAAGCCACTCATGAAAGTAAGGAAGAAGTATGGTTACAAAGATTGTGCTCAGGTATTGGGTTGGTACAACAAGTTGTAAGGATAGATTGTGACAGTTAGAGTGCAATTTTTTTGGCGAAGAACCCAACTTATCATTCAAAGACAAAGCATATTGATATTCAATATCACTTTGTGAGAGACATGGTTGAAGAAAAGAAAGTGTTGTTGATGAAGGTGGAAACTTTGAAGAATGTTGCAGATTCATTAACAAAATATGTTTGCACTGAGAAGTTCTCTTGGTGTAGAGGATCCATGGGCATTGATGCCTTGTATTGTTGACTATGTAACCCTGTAACCCCATGTATGCAAAGAAAACAACAAGTGGGAGAATGTTGGGTATGTGTTATATTCTTTGCATGACTAGCCATAGTGTCTGCTATGTTGCGTCGGGCGCGTAGGGAGGGTTTGAGGGCAGCGCCCCCGAGAAATGTTTTTGCCTCGGGAAACATGTCGCATTTTGCCTTGTTTTTCGTGTTGCTTCGATTTTTTGTGTCCATTGTTCGATAGTTTTTCAGCACATGGTTTTTTTCCGATGGTTTTCTATTTTCGGTTAAGGAATTAGGGTTTTTAACTAATCTAGGTCATTGGGTTAGGGTTTTGGATGTTGTTGTCTCCTATATGTATATTGTACTATAAACAATGTATCACTATGAATGAATATAGAATATGTTGGTTTTCACGGTTTGAGTTTCCAGGGGAAAATTCTCCGTGTCATGTGTGTGTATTTTCCATTCTATCTTTTATGTTCTTTTATTGAAAATTTGTTTGCAGTAAAATATTGAATAAGGTTAAAATCTACAAAATTAAGGAGGAAAATTTTGACTCGTAAAAGTAAAGAAAACAATATGATTCCCTTGAGGGACTGGAATTCCTACCTTAAAAATATTTACCAATCCCCTAATTTCGTGGACAACATTCAAACCGTATTTATAGAGGAAAAAGTTTTTTCAATAGAATATGTAGAGTTTGGGATTAAGCAACTCACAAAAGGGAAATCTAGGAACATAGAAGAATACCAAGAAAAAATCTTAAAAATTAGAGGTGACCTATCTTCATCCCTCACATCCACAAGCTCTTCAATTTAGTAGTCAAACATAGCTTCCCTAAACCCTAAAATCAAGGCCTCGTTGTGCCTATTTTTAAAAATGGGGATAAAAACAATCCCTCTAATCATAGGACCATTATAATTAGCCCCCTTTTAGTCAAGTTATATGGAATTACTTTGGAAAAGAAGATCAGTGTATGGCTAGAAAGACATGAAAAAAGAGTTAACTACTGGGTTGGATTTAGGAGTTATCATTCAATAGGATCATTATAGAGGAGTGTCGCAATAACAAAACCAATCTCCTATGTTGTTGACTTTAGAAAAGTTATTGACACAATGCTTAGGACTAACCTTTGGAATATGTTAGAAGAGCTAAAAGTTCATTTTCAGTTTAGAGTTGCGAGAGTAAGGTTGTACAAGAATTTTATTGTCATGTTTAGGAACACTAATGGGTGGTTGGAAGAAATTAATTGTAATATAGAAGTTAATCAGGGATGTCCCCTATCCCCTACCCTTTCTGGCATATAATTGACATGTTAGAGTGTTGTTTAGAAGAAGCAGGTTGTGTTGACCTGACTATTGCTGGTATAGGCATATCATCCTTCTTCTTTACACTGATGATATTTTTCTTATGTGGAGGAGTCCTCGTGATCACGACAAGCAACTAAAAATCCTCAAGTATTTATGCTCTAGTACAAGTATGACTGTTAACATTGACAAAATGAAGGTTGTGATAATTAAATCCAAAAAGATCACTTGTGCTAATTTTGTGTATGACAACAACAACTTGAAGGAAGTGACTTTATACAAATATCTCAGAATTGATCTTCATCACAAGCTTAACTATAACTATAGCATTGAGAAAAAGATAAATAAAGGGTGGAAATATTATTACAAACTTGAGAACAATTGTAAATTTGTAGACCTTTGGCTATGGGAGAAGAAGAAACTCATCTTTGARACTCATCRCTCCTATTATYTTATATGGTTGTGAAGTTTGGRGCTGCAGTATCTYTAGARAATTAKKGAGAAWGAGTAAATCCAAAAGTGTTTWATAACTTATSATTTCAAAATTAAAGGCAATACRCCCTATCATATCATCCTCATAGAAGTRRGTCTTTCCCCCATTGAGAGCACAACCATGAKTAGGTACCKAATGAACAAGATGAAAAAACATGGAAGACAAAAGGCTTTCCAAGATTGCTCTRAACCCYAATCAAAAACACMTGTGATTCAAGAGGGGGTGGCATAAACATRTCATGTCTTGGMTAAATCATTAAGGAATAAAGRAAGAGGTCACTCTTCAKAATAACAATAATATTAAAAATATCACTACATCTAAAATTAAGGAGAAATTGTGGTGCGATAGAGAATTAGAGGATACAAGAAAATTAAGATACTATAAGGAGGTGATCAACCCTAATTTAGAAGATCAAAAATATCTCTCTATTTTGACTAGGGTAAATAAGAAAATCAACATTGCTAAAATAAGAACAAACTCTCAAATGCTCCATAGTGAAAAGGGGCATTGGACAATTCCCAAAACGTCTTGGGTCGAAAGAAATTATCATCTTTGTGACACTAGAAAGATAGAAGATGAAAAACACTTTCTTTTAGAAAGTAGTACGTTAGGGTCTAATAGATTGATGTTGGTGGAAGTTAACTATCATCATAGCCCCCAGGATTCTGGCAAGTGCCCTAATATGAAGTGTTATGTTTAAGAAGGTTCCGAGTTCAAATCCCCCAAAAACATGAAACAGAAACATTATACCCAAAAGGATAAAAGAGAAACAGTTTGACTGTATATTAATCCATGGAGAACACTACTCATTTTGTGCGTTGTTAAGTGGTACCTGTATCACTGAACGTGATGGAAATTTAATCTAACAAACGTTAGTACAGGATTGTATTCAGTCCTAAATAGAAAATCCACTCTGTACAATACTAACCCCGCCTGTATCACTGAACGTGATGGAAATTTAATCTAACAAACGTCAGTACAGGGTTGTAATCAGTCCTAAATAGAAAATCCACTCTGTACAATACTAACCCCGATAAATCCGCAATATGCAACTGCAACTGTAACCAGTGTTGAGAATAACAGTCGAAACCAGTGTAACTGCAAATGTAAATCCGCAATATGCAACTGCAAATGTAACCGCAATATGCAACTGTAACCAGTGTTGAGAATAACAGTCGAAACAGCGGCGCCGCCTTCTTCACATATCCCAATCATAGACAAATAACAGAAACAAGAAAAGGCTCCAGAAAGATGGAGATATAAGTCAAAACGAGGAGCGTTTGCAGAGGAGAAGGCCACATAGAGCATACAAGAAATTGCTTTTGTAGAGCCCAGTGAGGATTTCTGCGTAATGGAGGATTGTGTTTGTCCGGCAGCCTGGCAGTTCTGCAGATCTTTGTAAACAGCGGATCTTCTGTTATGAACAAATAATATCCTTCATGAAACCAACAAAAAATTATAGGTGTACACCGTAGCTACACTATTACAACAATATGGTTGCTGTAAGCCATTATTATGTATTAATGGACTGAACCTAAGTAAACATTAATGTAACGGAACGGCCAAAACCTCATCACTATTTCCAAAACCTCATCATTAATTCTTGGATGGCATAACCTAATTTTAAGATTAAGAACAAATCAGGGACTAAATTGGTAAATGAGATTCCCTTCAGGATTGATCATACCCTACAAGGCTAATGGATTTGATTAATTAGCCTTGTTTATGGGACAAAAAATCCCTCCAAGATGTGTACATACCTTACATAGTTTGTATAATATGTTAAGTTGTTTTTTTTATTTTAGATAAGAGGTTAAATTGTATAAATTGGAATCAGGGTAGTCTCTCATTTTATATATGGGATTAAAACTATGGTAGTTTTAGTGATGACTACAAGGGATATCTCCTTTCTAGTAAATATATATAGGTTGAAACTACATCTTGATTATGGAGTAAGATTTAAAACTGTTTTTGATAAGTTAAAAGTCTGTCTTCTTCGGAAGTAAGAAAATCAATTAATAACCCAAGACCTAAAGGTAGGTTAAAAGTCTGTCTTCTTTGGAAGTAAGAAAATCAATTAATAACCCAAGACCTAGAGGTATCTAGCAGCAACGGAAGCCTATAACTGGGTATTTCAATGATGGCAGCCAATGATGCATGTCCTCATTGATGGTTGACAACTTAGCTATGATAGGTTTTGCCACCTTCAATTGTTTTTAGTTTTTTTCAAAATTGATCCAAAACACCTAAACTTGTTTCACAAAGTAAACTTTGTTAAGTGAATCATTATAATTCACACTTGCACAAAGAGAAGCTGACGTGCACAAGGGAAATAGCCCACTATAGTGCAAATGGAAAACATGTGAAACTGGAAATGACAATCATTGACATATAATCATACCCATTATGTGTGCTAAATGAACAACCCACAAATATTTTAACAGTTAGGTTTTTTTTAGCAACAAAGCTTCACTACATCTAACTTCATTCCTTCAGGCCAACGTTCATTCCAATATCATAGGGAATAGCACGGATGTAGTTGATGGGGTTACTTAAAGGGGTTTTGTGTTGAATTACAAGGCATGTTACATATTAAGTGTTTGATGAAATGATTGACAAAGAAAATCAACCAGCTTTCAATCTTCACCGACTAACCAACATGAACAGATTAACAACACTAGAATAACCAACATGAACAAACTAACAACAATAAATAGCAAATTGGGTAATTGAAGGAGCAAATGTTTGAACTGCGTTCAATTATGAAGGGACAACATAATCTCATTCTTGAGCAACAAAAAATGACAAATAAACAAGTTATCAAAATTGTAAAGGTCAATTTAGAAGTTACTGCCCTTCCAACCCAGGTTTCCACTAAGGGCCTCGAGCATTTACGAGAATAAATCTAGATAAGCAAATAAGATTATTAAGCACTATCAACAAAAATAGAGTGTCAACACAAGACGGTCTTGGGCTGAGGTAGCGAGTGGCAACAACACTAAAACCCGACCAATAATTGATGTAGTAATCAATGCTAGATTTGAAGAACAAAAGTAGAGGGAGTTTAAGGCATTGAACCTTAGAGGCCTCGCTAAAGAAGAAAGAAAAGGCTTCAATAGCATTGAAATTTTATGGTATAAAGGCAAAAAAAAAGGCTTGGTATTTGTAGGACAACTCCGGGTTATTTGGTTTAAAGAATCACAAAACAATGTCATTGCATTCAAGATGAAAAATAACCTCTTCATCCTTGCACAAAAACTCTTTAGATGAAGATATTGCCAAATTACCATATGATAAGTTCAAAAATGAAAGAGGCAAAATGGTAGAAGCTAGGAAACAAGGAAAATGGATTGTGAAATGTAATGGGAAAAATTTAATTAGAGCTAGTGGGCACCTTTTTGGTGGACAAAACCCTGGCCTATCTACAAAACTTGACATCAAAGGTCAATGCTTTATCCACAATTTATATACAATTGTCCACCTCAATTTCCCTATGGAATTGTGGAGGATCTTTTTAGAGGGTTTACATGGTTCTCTATTTATAGGACAAAGCTTCATGGACATAAAGGCTCATGAGGTGTTGCATGCATTATGCAAGATGATTTGGCCTCCAAGGTACACATGGAATGATTAGATCTACATGCTAGGTTTCTTTGGCTATCAATAGATATAGATATAGGACACTCATATGCCAAATTGTATATTGCAATTTGTTATTTTCCTCCATCTTATTTAACCCATGTAATAACAAGTGAGGGTGAATCCTCATTTATTGACCTATTCCCCGAGATCTCAAAATTTTCAGCTATGGGTAATGTTATTCTCTTAAATGACTTTCAATGCTTGTACCAGAAATATGCAATGCCATCTATATGAAATAGTCTTAGACCCACTTAGGGTACATGAGATGGGAAGAGAGAAATTGAGCATTTACAAAGACTATTGACTTTGCAATCACACCCTATGGTAGGCACCTTATACTTATTATCCTTATGCCGATGGAAAGAGTGTTGTGGGCTATGCTATGAGTAGTTTATCTACGATGAAAAAACTACTTGACCCATCTGTAGAACATCTTCCTCTCCTTGCAAATCATAACACTTGTGACATTCAAAATATGATATTCCACTTATAGAATCCCCATCAATCCTAGCCTAAGTCAACCTATCTAATATACAATTATCCATTTTGATCACCGGTTTGATGAATAATACATGAACTTCCTCAAAACAATGCTCCTCTTAGTATATGATATCCATGATTTGATTGTTTGGTCCCTCTACTTTAGCCAATCTATTTGGTCTATTGCACTAAACACTTTATCCTATTTCATCCTTACTTATCACCCTCTTAGGATTGGCCACTAGCTCCATAATGGTTATTATGATTGAGATTCCAAAATCATCCACAGTCTAACCAAACATGTTATGACACATAGATCCTTCTCTAAATCAAAGCAATTGCAAAGAACCTATATGAGTATTCTTAAGAGAAAAAATAGGAACTACCTCTTGAACAAGTGCATGACTATACTTAACCAACTCCAGTTCACTCCCAAATTCTTTTGGAAGGTTTTCCTCCTTAAGAAATCAATATGTGCAATATCTTATCTCTCCACTTGGTTTGACTATGCCTTCATCCTTTATAATGCTCCAAACCAACCAAGCATTCAAGTTAACCCAAAACCTACCCATTGTCGATTCTTTGATTCCATAATCCTTCATGCCATCCTTAAACTTCAAGCTGAAAAATCCCAAAATATGGAAAATATAAAAGTTGATTTTTTTAAACAAATTCTAGATGTCCTAGCAATCCATATAGTATAGCTATTTAACTATATGGTGACCCATGTCTTTCCACCTTCCTAGACCTCCCATATCATTCATTCCATTTATAAATCGAGAGACGAGAAATACCCTAGTGACTACCGCACTATCGTAGTTGGCCATTCCTTGTCTAAGATATTTGCCACAACCTTATATATCCACATATCCAGATAGGTAGAGACAAAGTGGCTAAGGGGCAAAGAATAAGAAAGGTTCAATATAAACCATTGTACCAATGATCGTATCTTCAATTTGACATCCATCATTGAGGATTCCAAGGAAAACAAGTGTAAAGTACAATGCTACGTTGTGGACTTCTGCACGTCATTTGACATAGTTCCTCAACATTTGCTAGTTGAAAGGATTAAGGCCTTGGGTCTTCCACCCTTGGAGGTTTTGCTAGTGATGACTCTTTATGAAAAAATTGCTAGCAAGGTATGAATAAAATCTTATGTGACAAATGATGTCCATAGTACCAGATGGGTTAAACAAGGTTTCTCACTCTCCCCCACATTTTTGGGGATCTACATTGATGAGCTAGAGGAAATCATAGTAAAAACATTGGGTGTCGTAGATGGATGCTTATTCTTTGGAGTCTCTATTGCCATTATTCCATTTGTAGATGACATTATCCTCATGTATCACTCAATGAAGGGTCACCAGAGACAATTGTACATCTTAGGTTCCTTTTGTGACACTCATAAGTTTGAGGTCAAACATCATGGGTTTGATAATCCCTAAAAAAGGAGTCTAACAAGGTTTTCTTAACTTACAAAGGTGAGAGGATTGAGGTTGTCTCTTCATATGTATATCTAGGGTTTCTCTTCTCTAGACCACAATTTAGTTTAACTCCAATAATATAGACTAGACTAAGGAGTATGTAGTTATTGCCACCCTTTAAAGTCAATGTTTTCATCTTTAGTTCCAAGACATTTAGAAAAATATCCACCTCTTTCAGGTATTGGTCACACCTATCTTGTTATATGGTTGTGAGGTTTGGGTACCATACCTTTGGAAAGTGGATTGAAACTAGTTAGAGAGAGTGCTTATCACAATGTTACCTAAACATCTTCATACCAAGAGGTCAGTCCCACATGTCATCATCCTTGCAAAATTTGGAAAAGCACCACTCATCACAGTTGCAATGATCATCCATTTGGTGACAATGATATATAGACTCAAAAAGATGGGTAACTACCCGAGTGGTCATCTCATGTATCCATATATTTCTCTTAGTTCTTCTATGGAGTTAACATGGCATGGGGTTGATTCTTGTTGGTATGCAAGAGCCTCTTCTTTGTTTAAGCTCTTCATCCTTGATATTGAGACATCACACACACTTTTATTTTCTTTGGATTGCCCCGATATTTAAAAAGGAAATATAAACAAATGCATTCATTTTGAGATATACATAACCTATCTCCAATCCACATGGTTTGAGCCTAGAGAGCCATTGTCTTCAAAGGTTCAACACTACGTAGATTTATATCTCCATATCAATGATGGGTTCTTCCAATCCCTGAGATACACTAAACTCTAGTGGCCGTGTGGCCTCAGGGTTCCTCTTGCTTAGCCTATAGTTTGCTCCCACCATCTTTGCATTGAGATAGACCACCATATTCCTTGGGAATATTGTTTTTGCCAAATTTTCTCCTTAAAGCCTAAGATTGAGGATCACTTTATTTTCATATATCTTCTCTTTTATGAGATTAGAGGATGATTTATTGTCTCTTTAGGGATTCACTTGGTTTTCTCCAAACTTTTATGGCTTATGATGACCAAATATGCTTAGCCCTCTTCCTTTGTGAGATGTTCGACCTTCAACATTAAATTTCGAGAGGCAAGTCCCCTAGTGGAGAAACCAATAAGTTAATCATGTCCTTTTCCTATGCTCTCCCATTAGTTGGAAAAGGTCCCACTACTAGCTTCCAAGCTTAGATGGTAAATCTCTAAAATGAAGTAAGCCCAATGAGTCTCTAAACCTCATGACTCTCACACACTTGGTTAGAAATGCCTCTCTAAGGAAATATGCTCCATCTAGATCATCTTTCTCTTCATGAACCACCTCATTATTCTTTATCCTAAAATTAACTATTTTCAAATACTTTGTTCTTCTTCTTCTTGAAAGTTTCTTTTACTTATTTATATAAACTTTCTTACAATTTATTTGTACACTCTTATTTTTTTAAGATTATATTTCTTACACTTCCATACTTCAATTTAATATAATTTTATATAAAATTGTAAAGAATTTCTTACAATTTGATTCTATTCATAGTAAAACTTTCTCATCCCTAATATTTCTACATATTCTTTTCTAATCATAGTGAAACTTTTTCATCCCTAATATTCTACCGATATGGAAAAATGATCGTTTGTTACAAAATTAATGTACTCTCAATTTCATATTACAAAGTTATTTGGAAATATTGTTTAAAAATTTGTATAGGAAGGTCGTTTTATATTTATCTATTGATTTACAACTAGCACAGCCACTCAAAACCGTGGCTGATTAACGCCCAAAGGCCTCGAAAAAAAACACAACCACAATTTTTTTATTAAAATGATAAAAGTTGGTTTTGATTTAAATCTCATAAAAAGAAAACCATTAATGTTTTAGGTTTTATTTAAATCCCATGAAGACAAAGAATGTTTTGACTTTATTAAATTTGAACTATCTATTTAATATTTATTATTAAAAAAAAACTATTTACAAATCATGCAGAAAACTTTTGAGACATCTACATCAGTCTTTGACGCAGTGAGTAAATATGCAAATATTTGTATACTTTTCCTTGAAGAATCGAATATAGGCTAACTCGCTGCTCGCGAACGCAGGCGTTGCTTTTGCGTATATTTGTATGCTCCGCCATGGAGTCACTGAGCTTCGGAATACCCCTTATCAGCATTACCATGTTTTACCATGCATCGTCTTCAAATTTCCATTTGGGTTGAGCAACGCCTGCCACTGATCAGACTGATACTAGGGAGTCTAAACCCACGCGATTTAAGTGTAGAAAACACGGGACAGCTAAGGAAATCGGTGGTAGAGAATGGGCGGACTGTTAAAATACAAGTTATGAAAAATAAATCACATTCATTGATTTGGGAGGACGACTAAGAATATGCCAGCATCTTCAATTGTTAACCATCAGATTGGAATTTTAGATTAAAAGGTGATTAATTGTGCTCATTGTCAATAGGTATACACCTTTAGGCGTAAATATTAAACAATTTTGTCTGTATTCTGATGTCGTTCTTGTACTGCTCAGTTTTGATTTGATAATTACTGTGTGTGTTTCTTTTCATTTCATGGATTGACTGTCAGCTGCTCCTAGTTAACTCTATAAAGCCAGGCAAGTCAGTAAAGCAAAAGCCAAAGGCATGCTGTTGCAGACGCAGCTGGAGGTTCTGCTATTACCTACTGAGTGACGGCGAAACATGGCTGACAGCATGACAGAGGGAACCCAGCCCATATTACGATATTAGGATCTGGAACAGAATCGACCAAATAAAGCTAATGAGAAAAACCAGTTAAGGACAGGCCTTAATGCTACTGTAAACAATGCATATTGATGTTGAATTCGACAAAATGGACAAGCAGCAGACGACAATTATGACATGAGTATCATGTAAAGTAGATTGCTTTAAGCAGTTATAGTAGACTGCGCAGCAAGAAGCATCCCAATAAAAGAAGAAGATGAGGCACAATACAATACTGCTACTTCCTGTACTTCTGCCAACATAAAGAAGTGGCCACCATTAAAATTATTTTATCATCAAAATTCAAAAAGAAATTCAATCATTCTTACTTCCCTCTGCTTGCAGTCTTTCTTTTCTTTCTTTTCTTCTTTCTCAATCAGTCTCTTTCTCTCAATCAATCTCTTTCGCCACTGTCATCCTTCACGCTCTTCCCTGGTCTGAACGGTCGGTCGGTCATTCAATGTCTAACACTAACAGTGTAAGAGAAAATTTTCCAGCCAGCCAGCAAGCAAGCATGCACATCCTATGCTGGGCACTCTTTCCAACAAGATAGGGACTCTTGCTACACCATCTATCTGAAGTGCAGGCATGGAATGATTGAAAATTCCAGTGAGAGGGAATTATAGAGATGATTATTTGCTCCTTTTATCCAGCTGAGCATGGCCATTATAAATAATTATCGTTATTGTCATTACAAAACTGTTTTTTTTTCTAATTCCCATTACACTCATATAAGGTTCTTCTCTCAATACTCATCACTGATCAGACATATGACATGTTATTCTCCTCTGCATAGATATCACAGCTTTTTTTTTGAATTTTTGAAATTTATCTGTATTGTATGTTTTCCCAATAAACTGTATAAGTTTTAATAATAAGGACTGAATCTGTATGGCACATATTATTTTTGATTTTAATAATAGCAAGATAATGTTTTTTCCTAATAAAATATTATGGAGTTTTCAACATCAATCATTTTTAGTAAATTAGAATTTTTTAATATTTCCAATTAATTATTATTATTATTTTTTACATATTATTATGATTATTAGGCTAAAGGCGTACACCTATTGACAATGGGCACAATTAATCACCTTTTAATCATAAATTTCAATCTTAGGGTTGGCAATTGAAGATGCTGGCATATTCTTCTTCGTCCTCTCTAATCAATGGATGAGATTTTGATAAATTAACTTCCGCTCATTTATAAAGACGTCCGTTTACTAAGTTATTGTTACTGGGTGGATAGGTATGGGTGTTGGATGCCAATTAAAAAGTTTTATGGGGCAGTCATTTTTTTACCTGCTGATGTTTATGGCCGCGTAGATGTGAAGTGAAGCGTTTCAACCTCCAACCTCCCCTTCGCCCGCCTTTGATGTGTTGACCACGATTTCCATGAAGAATATGAAACTATTGCAAGTGCGCATCAACAAATGAGCGAGTGCACATCAACAAAGGAGCGAGGAGGTTTATTACCAATTATTGCATGTTTTAAATTCCTTTCACTTAGTTCACAGTTTTCTTTCAACCAATATAACGTATTTACAATACTCAACAAGCCGGTCGTTCATTGCCTCTATCAAATCCCCTTAAAACCTTTTCAAAACCCCCCCGAAAGCAGTCGAAGCTCTCTCCTGTACTGCCCTTAGCTACTCAATTCTGGGTGGAAGGGAGTCGTCATTGGAATTACCGGCCCACAACATTAACAGAAGTACAACCACGAGACATGCTTAAGATTGGCTTCCATCCAGGGTTGGGATTGGGCATCAGTAGGGAATAATCAGTCCTAAGGCTGTTGTAGCTGGTTTTCCAGGATTTTACACTACTGGTTGAGCTGGTAGGGTACACAGGTAATGCCATGATCACTAATATTTCATGCGTATGTGCTTTTTTTTTTGCGTTTTTTTTTCGATTTCAGATGTTCTAGAAACTTGTATCGCCAGACATGTGTATAGAATTATTCGGGTGCATATATTCATGTTGGCGCAACTGTTGTAGTAGGTTGCTCAGCAAGCACAATTCACTGCTTTGTGGCTATTTTCATCAAGTATCAAGTCTCTAATCAGTATAAAACATACTGACAGCCTTTCGGCCAGCCGCTAGTTAGGGGCTGTGCTAGTGTAAATTAAGTATTATGATTATCTGATTGTTGATGAAAATACAATTTTCACATTATTTGAATTGTATTTTTTAATGACAGATAAATACAGCACCTTGAAAAAAACCTTTAATCTAATTCAATACTATGGAATCTCAACAACTACTAATATCTACCATTCCATCAATTCTTTCAAATTTCAAACAGATTTCTACACAAAACTAATAAGAAAACGCAACCCTAAAAGGTTAAAAAACCCTCTATTTAAACTATGCCTCTCTCCAATGTTCATCCCACAACACAGATGTCCCATGTTAAAAGATCAATGTACATGCAATGCATTCTCTCTGAGTTGACTTTACATACATTACAGATATAGCATAATGAGTAAATCATAATCTTCTGATACATCATTCTCATGATTTTGTTTACTTCTGCCTTCAGCTTCCCCGGACTTCTTGCATGAATTCTCCCTTGGGAGAAGTAATCTGTACTCTGTAACGTTTTTGGAAACCTTACTGGAGCATCCCTGTTAGCAGACCTGTCACATTAGGCCATGTACAAACCTTAGGATCTGTATGCTAGAGTTACATTGTGAAAGCAATTCAGAATCATACAATCATCAAAATCGTAAACCAATGGGGTTTCAAGCACTTTAAATAATGGGAGAAAATCAATGAAAAAAAGGGAGAGGGATTGAGCCATATCAATATAAAGGGTAGGCACTACATGATAAAGTGGCATGTGAGCCACCTCATTCAGTGAGAAATCTTATATGATAAAACACAACCCTAAT